>SNQJ01S0247295.1:2309-13070 GCA_010110895.2 Picea sitchensis
ATGCAACATCTAAACTCAATTCAACTAGTCAAACTGAAGTGTCAACTGAAATAGAATATTCTCCAAGTGGAATATTCTCTCCTAAAATATAGGAGACTAGATAATGACTAATTATGACTAATAAACAAGGAAAAACCTTAGGAAAAATAAATCCTAGGTGTGTGTGAATTCACTCCAACATTAACATGGGTTACCTCTTTATGCATATGGACAAGGTCACAAGGTAGGTTTGTAGAATAAATAGGCAACATATGCATATGTCAGAGGTGAAATTGACCAAGATAGAGGATAATATAAAGTAGTAGAGGTGTCAAAATGGAGACCCAACATTTCCCCCATGCTTAAGTCATTTCATGTCCTCATGCAAAAATGTCAAAACTGATACTCAAAACTTTGCAAAACTGAATTGTCTTCCATCCTATCTGAACATCATTTATATAACTGTAGAATATTGAAACCAGAGGCCTCACTCCTAATCTCCTTCTTAATCACCCTGGTGTACTAGATCAAACGTAGAACTTTGTTGAGCTTAGTAGAGACTTATTCTTGCACATCTTGTAACCTTCGGTTATATTCTTTCAATTGTTCATTCTATGTCTTAATGTGCCTATCCAAAACTTGATACTCTGTAACCTCTTATTTTAACTTCTCATTCTATTTTGTAAGTTTCCCAACCTTTAATATCAATCATTGCTTTCTCAAGGAACTGACAGGATCAGATATGGTTGCTTGTTTAGTTACCTCCCCTCAGGCTTCCTTTTCCTTTCTTAAACCTCTTAAGGTATCTGTCACTAACCCCTCAGTCTCACTAATCATTGCTCCATATACACTTTCCTTCTCTTGAGAAGTCGGAATATCAATAGGCTCCTCTGGAAAATAAAGCCCATGTGGAACTATTATCTGTTTAGCCATGTTTCTCGTAGTTCTTCATACAGGATGTGAGGCTTCCTCATGTTTACTGAAAGGGGTGGAAGTTTCTTCAAACAACTTTCTCTTCTTTGTTTTAGTACTAGATATAGGCCTTGGGACCTGTTTCTCCTATATAGATTTTGTTTTCACCTTAGAGGACTGAGGTGTAGGTTCTGGAGTTTGTTCTTGTTGAACATTCCTCATTTCCACTTTGGAGGACTGAGGTGTAGGCTCTGGGATTTTTGTCTTTTGTACCTTCATAATTTTAATATTCACCCTAATTCCACTTTTCACTTCAGGAGTCTTCTTCGACTTACTAATCATCTCTTGAGGAAACACAATATCTGCTTCAGGGGTCTTCTCCAACTCACTAACCGGTTCTTGAGGAAACTCAATAGTTTCCTCAAGGGAACCATATGAAACTTCAATTTGACCTTGTTACTTCCTTTTTTGCCTCTCACTTCATGGAAATTGATTTTTAGGGATCAAATCTAGACTTGGTTCCTTATATTGGGAGGACCTCTTCTTCCTAGATGTAGTGGGATCCTCTAAGATTTGTTCTTCTAGCACATCCTTCTTTTGAAAAATTTTCTTTCTATGAATTTTTAGTTCATGGCCCCTCTATAAATTTATAACTAGGTCTGGTGATAATTCAATGGTTTCCTCAGGAGCACTGTCTGAGTGTTCACCTTGCCCAGATTTCTTTCTTTGCTACCTTTTAGTTTTTGGGATCAGGGATGGACTTGGTTTTCGAAATTGGGAGGTCCTCTTTTTCTTGGATGAAGTAGGCTCCTCTATCATACAAGACTTATCCTTTTCCAATCTATTGACAGGCTGGGATGAAATAGGTGTAACAACAACTTCTTCACCCCCTAACTTCTTCCCTTTTCTTTTATTTGTCTTTCTACTGGACCCCTCATTACATGCCTTTGTTTCATGTTCTTCTATAGATTTAGAAACTCCTTCTTGAACAAAATTTTGTTTAAGGAGTTCTTTCCAACTACTTCCTTGTTTTCTCAATGCATGGACAACCAATAATTTCATTAGGAAATGGTGATGGATACTATTTTCAGGTTTCTCATATGTTGATTTAAATCCTCTCACCATTTTGTTTAGACTCATCCAGAGGAAACGGGGAAAGTAAATTTGTGGCCCTCCTTCAAAATGTGAAAAAAGTTTTAAATAGTATAATAAGGTCACGACATACCTCCCTTCGCAAGTGAGAAACCTCTGCAGGCTAATGAACATTGTCCAATACTCTTCCTTAATACAAATTCAAGGAATACCTTTGGTCCAGTCGGGATGCTGATGCTCTGGCCTTAGAAAATTCTGACAAATATTTATGTCGACAATCAACCCCTTAAAATATTTCTCCCCAGAGGAAGGCAAGCTTGTAGCTTCTGCTATGGTGGCCTATGTAATTGTTAATTTCATCTCCCCAAACTAGACACTATTGTCATCATAGGTTTGAGAAAAATCAAGAGATACTCCCTCGTGATAGCCTTTGAATTTTTCCAAAAATGGAACCCAACCGACATGTTCAAATTTCTCCCTGCAAGCTTGGTATTCCTGTGTCTCCCTGTATAATTGGAACATAGGTTCGTTTCTATCAACCCCCATGTTGTCTTAAAGAAATTCTTAGAGCATATGAGGAAACAGAACAAAGAAAGAGGGTTTATTACTAGAACAGAGGAGCCCGTGATAGAGTACCGGAAGGGGATAGAGTATCAAAACAGTATGAAGGGATAGAGCACAATGTGAATGGAGATGGTATGACAATAAAACAGGTAAATAAAGTTCATCTAGATGGCGAAGCCATCCATAGGAGAATTTATAAGTTAATATTTGGATTTCAATGGTCACATCCATGGTAATGATGGCAAGGTAAGATAAGTTGTATTCATGAATAAATTAAAGGATTGTATGGAGGTTTGCGCCAAATCATTTTCATGGTAGTGTTGGGAAATGATTACAGGATATCTGGTCAGTGTGACCGAAATTCAAAAGTATGCAGTCATTTGAAGTCATCATGATCGGAAATGAATCATGGTTTGACATGCATTAGGACGTGGATTAAATCATTCACATGACACGATGTTGGATCATGGAATTATGATGTTTCTTTACCATATGAACAGAGGTTTTGACTAGAGTGTTTGAAAATGAAATTGGTCCTCTTAGAGGTATAATTACATTGTACTCTCAATATATTATGACCAGCCCATCAAAAACTTCAAGTGCATATGAATTATTTCTATACGAGGAAATGTATGCGAGGACTTGCAAAATCTCATGTTAGGGAAGTGGAATAATTGAGGAAAGGAGAATGCATAAGGGTATGCTAGTGGGAAAACCCCCCCTTATAACTACACTAGGGTTCAAAATGTAGGAAGATCGATTAACCATATAAAATTCAACTACTTCTCTAAACTACCCCAAACATACCAAAAATCATACAAGAAAAGAAAATATGAGAGGGATCAGGTAACTATACCTCTACTTCGCATCTGGTGATGATCCCCTTGCGCTTGAAAGTTTCATTGACTACAAACCTCCTCCCAAGGATGACCTCCATTCAAATATAGACAAACAGGAATATACAAGCATGTTATTTCATATACAAATTAGGGTTAGATGTTAGAATGTCAAAACATAAACCATTAAAAGCATTCAATACACCATGATTTGGGACAGGAAAAGTAATTCTTTTATTAATAACTCAATGATTATACCTTTACAACCGAAACTAGATACTTCTCCACGAACCTGGTCTAGGGTCCTCTTCACTAAGCTCCAAGTGCACCTTTGTATGGCTTCTCATCTCAACCTTCTGATCTCTTCTTGGGAAGTGAATGGGTTCTGATGGAGGAAGAAGGGCTAATTGGGGAATGTTGAGGCAATTCTCACAAAAGGGATGCAATTACTTGGGAAAGGAGGGGATCTAAAACGGGTAGAGTTTCACTATTCCTATGTCTATATGTGGAATGAGACCTCAACACCTTCTTTTATAGGAAAAAAGGTTGGTTATTCAATTGGGTGACGGGATATAGGCAGTGGATTAGTTGGGAAACTACCCAATAGCCCGTAATCTCAACGAATTCCTTGCAAATTTTGCAAGTATACACGGGTTGTAATGGTGCAACATGTGTATGTACATAGGATGTAGTGGTGCAACAAGCATATGTATGCAGACAATATAGGTTTAGGGCACGTATATCTTCAAAAAATGGGTTTTTTAGAAGAGCAACTCAATAGTGGCTTGGAAAAAAATGCAACTAAGAGAGACAAAGTATAGGTATGCATGTATATATAAATTTAGGGTTATAATAGATGCTCCCTAATGTGTGAGGTCATAAGAGCATCCAATGGCCGAAATACATTACAAAATATTCACCAATGTACGAAATGAGTGAGCCTGGGACCAAAGTTCGGGAGGTGCCATCTACAAAAATAACAATTGTCTCTCTAAGGCAGGCATACCCATGCTTGGGATGAAATAAATCATGGATACCAATCAAATCCACTACATATCCATCTCATATAACTATATAAAGTGTAGCTGCGAGCAATACACAATGGATCTACATCTCAAAATCAAAGATATACAAGTATAATATCCATCTTCAAGAAGCCAATAATGCTTGATGGTTGGAGATGAGGTCTTTAGAGATCGAGAAAAAAATTCAAGATATTCAAAACTACGATAGGAGTACAATGTGAGTGTATGAATTCACTACCCATAGGTCTTCAACGGCTCGTCGGGAAAATATAAGAGGATCTCAATGATTAGACAGGGAACTTCATTGATTTTGAGAAAAGACTTGATTGGACTTTTGGAATGGTTGGGTCATGAGGTCAAGAGACAAACTGAAGAAAGGTCAACTAAGGTTGGGTGAAACTTCCCTTGGACAAAAGAAAGAAAGATGACCAGACTTAGGAAGCATGAAATTGACATAAGTTCATGATGTAGGAGGCAACACAAACTCTCCATGTGTTTGGAAGAGTAGCCAAATAGAGGAGGAAACAACTCTATGTAGAGAGAACATATTCTTAAGGTCATATTAGATCCCAATGATTGACAAACAAATCGAGGGATATGCTTTGTCTAAGGGTGACTCATTGTGCTACCAAAAGAGAATATATATTTCCCGTCCCCTCTTTTTTCTTTTTTTTTCTTTTTTGTCTTTTTCAATTTTTTAAAGAGCTTGAAAAAGAATAAAAGAATTCTATGTTACAAAGTAGGAATGAGTGTCGCAAGAAAGAATACTAGTTCCAGGTGCAAGGAAAACACTAATTCTCAGAGAAAGGAGACATGTGAAGGAAAAGGACACTCGGGGAAAATTCCTCCATGGGTCAAGGTGTCAGGTCGTAGAGGCAAATTGCTACAAGGCTTGCATATAAGGCATGCTTCTAAGGTTCAGTTGAGAGAAAAATGGATCCGGAATTAGGGCAAAGACGCAGAGATGCAAATGCAAGTAACAAGACACAATGAAACCCCGTTCAATGTAATTTTAAAAAGCCCAGAGAAGGTAAGCTCGGTAGTTTCTTCACATTTAGACAGTCTAAAAAAATCTAAAAGAAGACTCCAAGGGGTACCTTTTTCAGGGATAGTCTAGTCAGTTTGAAAAAAGGGGTAAACTAGCACTGAAAATATGTCTACTCAAAACTCTTTTAACGAGTGTGACAAAGACAAGATCACTCGACAATATTTTCAATTTTAAGGAGTCTGAAAAGAGATTAACTATGGAATCACAACCTTTTTCTGGATTTAGTCCCCTTAGGTTGAAAAAGTATAAAATTTACTGAGGAGAACTCTCCCGGCGAGATGAATCTCTCGAGGGGTACCTTTTTCCTCCATAATCCACAGGTCGGAAAAAGGGGTAAACTCATGCCAGTGGATGTTCTTTTGGACCAATTTAACGATTGTAAAGGGACAAGGTCACTCGACGATATTTTCATTTTTAGGGAGTCTGAAAAGAGATTAACTATGGAATCCGTGGGGGTTCCTTTTTCATAAGTAATCTCCAAGGCCCAAAAAAGATGATAAACCAAAACCAAGGAGAATGTTCCTTTTTCGTAAATTTAGTCCCTCGGGTCCAAAAAAGGATTAAACTTATACTTGAGAATACTCTTCTAGAGAACTGAAGTTCCTAGAGTATACCTTTGTTCATAAAATTGACCATCCGGACCAAAAAAGGGGTAAACTACTATCAGATAGACGTGCCTTCAAATTTGAGTTTGGTGAGCGTGAAGGAAAACAAGATCACTTGGAAATATTTTCATGTTTAGAGAGTCTAAAAAGGGCTTAAAGAAGACTCCATAAGGTTACTTTTCTCAGTTAATCCAAAAAAGATCCAAAATAATAAATATAGTCTTGTCGGATGTTTCTTTCATATTTGAAAGCAAGCTTGAAAGAAAACAAAGCATGCTCATTTTTGGATTCCTGAGGGTGAGGCCAAGAGTGATTCTGCATCAGAAGAATGAGGCTCAATATTGTAACCATGACAGGACTAATAATAAATCCCTATCCTAAAGTCATTATAGACAAAATGGATGCCAAAATGCAACAAGGATCTATCTAGGGCATCCATGTAAAGGAAGGCTCTACCACCTAATCACAACATTTCTAAAGAAGAAATGATGGTTTTGTGTCACATGTCGGTGGGATTGATCCTATAGCAAAGTGGAAAAGACAATGAGATGTAGAAAGTGGAGGTGGAATCCTAACTTATATGAAAAAATTTGGAAAAAATAACTTTTACCAAAGGACCTTTAAAAGTGACCCATCTCCCAAAAAGTTATCAAACTAAAAGGCAAAGTGTATCGTAAAATATAATAAGAAACTCAAGAAGATGATTTAATGATTTCTAAGCCGGGAAAAAGGAAAAAGGGGGTCAAAAATGTGACAAAAAGAGCCAAAATATTCTATAAATAGAAGCTGACAGCTCATTTTCACCATTGCAATTTGAAAATTAACCAAAAGGTAAAAAATACCCCTTTTCTAAAGAAGTTGATTATGGGAGCTTTAGAGGACGAAACAAACCTCCACTCGTACCAAGTAAGTACAAACTCATCCCTCATGCATTTCCATTCTTCCTTTATGCACAATTTTTTTGTTTTTTGGGGGGCACACTCTCTTAAAAAAGGGTGGCACTACTTGTATGTGGGTTTTCCAAGGAAAGCTCACGTATGTACTTAGGAATGAAATAGTTTTCCCACGTACATATGCGACTGTGACCAAAACAGCCCATGTACACCCTCAAAAGCATGGAAAAAATAAAAATGCAAGAGCTAACTTCCCTTTGAACTGTCATGGAATAGGATGTATGTCCACTGGAGGGAGAGGGAACACGAGGATATTGATATTTTTGTCAATGAGGACCCTGCTTCCATTTCTGCATTGAAACAATGTGGGTTGTGGAAGTTCTTTCAGTTTCCATTTATGAGGTCACAACCTAGGTTACTCAACACACTGGTTGATTACTGGCATCCATATGCAAAGGCATTTATGATAGAGGGGAAGTCATTGACTCCAACGACTGAGGACATATACTTCTTGATTGGCCTCTTGAGGAGAGGGGAACCAGTCAATCTGCGCACTTTTTGCCCTAGGCCTTTTAACATTGAATGCTACATCAGGATGCATTGTGAGGCCGACACTGAGAAAATAGGTTTTCAAGTGCCCATTAACAATATCACCAAATTTTCACTAAAGGTGATCCTATTACTTATTGGGCAGATCACTGGATCTGCAGTCCTACACCAGGCTTCTCGGGCACACATGCATTATGCAATTCAGTGCCTGGAGGCACATATCTATGATTGGAGCATGACCATCCTCACTTGAATGAATAGGTAGATGATAGAGTGTTGAGAGCATAGCAACAAGAACTTTGGGTTTGGCACCATCCTATGCTCATTATTTTTTGAGAGGGTGCCCAATTTGAGTCCCAGAGAGAATGTACATGGGCATGTGGCCTCCTTCTCAATGGTATGTATATGGGCAACATTTATTCCATGATAGGGGGGAGGGTGGACCATAGAGGCCTTCGACGACAAATTCTTTGACTGGTGGGCACAAAAGGTTCCAGTAGTAGCTGATGGACAAGCAGCCACAGGGGGACCTCCAGACGGAGAGGCTGAGAGAGTTTTGAGATGGATGGAGCATAACCTCACCATGCTCACTCGCACAGTTTCTATGGCTGAGATCGAGGATCTTCTACCTTCTATGCAACCTCATGTAGTTGGGGTGTCCCAGACTTGGGTCCAAATTTTTGGGCATTTGGATAATGTCGTTGTTCACTACGGCAGGGCCAATAGGCCCCGAGATCATATAGGTTGCATTTATTATGTGCCGAGAGCACTTATTTTGTATATTTTTGAGGGCATAAGACCTGTGATGTATACTGGATATTATTTTTGAGGCGATCACGCCCACCTATGTACTTTGACAGGTTTTGACACACACAAACACACACACACACACACATATATACATATTTATGTCTTATGGATCACATTTTTTACAAATGTATGTACATGTGTATGTTTGTGATTATTTTTATGTGTGTGCAACATGCCAATCTAATACTTGATTAGATAGAGTATCTATCATTTGATTTAATCTCCTAGGAAGATGGATATACATAATCTAATCAAAGTAATGTTATAAGAGACGTACCCTAAGGAAATGTCGGTGTAAAGTAGTATCATAAATGCGGTAAACTCCATTTAACTGGGACACAACTAGATGAGCATCTAAGTAGACCCGGAGGTGATATATGCCATCTGACAAAGCATCATGAAGCAACTCTATCACTGTGTTGTACTTGGAAACATTGTTTGTGGCATCACCTAAACAGATACCTCCGGAATATAGCAATTGGCCTTCAGGTGCGAAAATCACCCAAGCTATGGAAGAAAGCCTCCAAATGTGTCGGCTAGTGCCATCCGCGAACCCAAAGAACACCTCTGATTCACTTGACATATTCCACAGTGAAAAATATGACATAAATAATGACACATCCATAAAACAAAAAGACAAAAAACTGTATAAGAACTATACATATGTACAAAAGTTCACCCAAGTGACCAACCTAAGAGTAATACTTCTTGAGGTAGAGCCCATTCTAGGCTCCACCAAGGAATTTCCCTCAAAGTCAACTAGATGATAAGCTCCCTTCTTTAAGACATATTTCATGATGAAAGGTTTGAACCACATGGTTTATAACTTCCCTACCCCCAAGGGATCCTTGTCTTGATCATAGACCAAGACAATATCGCCTTCGAAGAAAATATGAGGACTAACAGACCGATCATATTGACACTTGAATTGTTGCTTGTGAGCCTCATTGGTTGAGGTTGCATCATGATGTTTCTCATCAATTTGCTCGAGATATAATAGGAATTCCCCAAGCGGTGAAGTGTCTGGCAGTAACTCTAGTGATAAATTTAAAGATGGGATCTAACACTCAATAGGAAATATTGATTCCATCCTGTATACGAGTTTAAAAGGTGAAAAAATGGGACTTATTCACAGCTTCAACCTGAACATTTGCTTGTGGGTAGTAGGGTGATAAATTTTCTTTCCTCAACCAAATATTTGATGTTAACTTGAACATCATTTTGTTTTGGAAGTGACTACCATGGTTAGTGACAATCTCCTTTGGGATGTCAAACCTTGATACTATCTAGTTAAAAATGAAGAGAGTTGTTGTTTCTCCATCACTAGAGATATCTATTGGAATCATTTTAGCAATACTCACCATATTACCCTCAGCGTAAAATGTGTGCGTAACCAGAGGATTAATAGGACAAGACCTATCTCCCATCATAGTAAACACAAATTCACTCGCCTCTATTCTTCTTAACTCCAGGAGAAAATAAGATCTATGATGGAGATCATCCCAGGGTCTGTTTGGACCAGTCAATGCCTCAAGAATCACCTCATCTGAGGTAAAGACCAGGTCTAAAGAATATGTAGTGGAAATGGAACCTTGAGCCCAAATAGGCTCGATAAATAGATCTAACTCCTGTGTGGGAGTCGGATCGGGGTCGATCGAATCTTTCTATACAATGTTGTAAGAAAATTCTGTCATGGACAAGGGCATTGTTATCACTGAAATTTCGTCCGCACATGGCGACAAGAAATCAGCATCGTCAAACAGCAATGAAGTCATTCATGGAACTGGATTAATTTCACAACATTGCAAAAGGGTCAAAAACTATACAAAGTAACCAAAAATTGAAGGGCTCTTTACAGAAGATGGGTGCGCGTGCGTATGCACGGAACATGAACGTACAAGGCGCACATGCGCGCATGATGCGCGAATGTTAGCGAACAAACCCGTGCACCTGCTAAACGACGCATTTATTGAATTGGTCGGCCTCCCAACCACTTATGGACCAGCTCCCAACCTGATTTGACCATCAAATCTGAGCTAAATCCGCATGGTAGGCTGGTCAAAGACCTAATTGAGCCCTAAAGAGCCCCTTTTCACACCTCAAAGGAGTTATATAATCACCCAATGCTATGATATAAAAAGCCATGAATAAACATCATTTTCTCAAGGAATTTCATGTAATGTTATGCTGCTTAGATTGTTTTAAGGACTCACTCCTTGGCAATAACACATTAGCACCATCTCATTGAGCTATCCACCTCTACATTGAGTGGATGTGCTTGGAGTTCTTTCACCATCATTCTCACTTTCTTATTGTAAGGAGAGCAAGTTTGTGAGGGCCCAAAGAGCCTTCCTTTGGAGGAAGAAGGAACCACAGTTCCCTTTCTTCATTGTGCTTTGATTTCATCAATAGACCAGCTCAAAAACATTGGTGATATTGGTCTTGTTT
>SNQJ01S0247296.1:2062-13070 GCA_010110895.2 Picea sitchensis
ATCGAGGAGAGTATGAACCGTCAGATCACTCTATGTCGGGAACATATCGTGACCGTTGGATTTCCTAACTACAAATGCATACTAATGCATACTAAAGAAACACATTTTTACCTAATGACATATTAGACCAAGTAGATCTTAACTAACTTCTAAGTGTCTAAATATCCTAACACTTCCCTATCAGAAGTTGAACTTCTCAGGGGTTTTCTTGATCTAGTCCTAGTCTCTGTTATAGCAGTCTGTAGCCTAGGTCTGACTTCAATTTAGCTTTCTTTTGACCAAATATTTCTTGTGTTTTCTTTAATAGGGTTTTTAGACAAGTTGGTGAGTCTGTTTTGATCTGCTTGCTTGGTATTGTCAGTGACTCCCTGCAATTTGCGATTGGGCCAGAAGCCATTTCTTGGTCTTGTCTTGTCGTCATTTTTCCCTTTTTTTCTTTGGAAGAAAAGAAAAGAATTCATTTTCAAATTTCTTGTTTTGAAGCATAAAACAATAAAAAAAAATATTTCACTTATTTGTTTGGTAAAGTAGTTTAGGTTAGTTGCTTTGTTTACCAAGGAAAAATAAAGTTTTCTTAAGTTCTTTACTTGAATACTTAGGACATTAAGTAGCTCATAGTCGAGCGAAATCTTGTTTTGATTTTTTCTTTTCAAGGATCTGAGAGAAGTAGTTATGAAAATTTTGGTTAAAGAGTTTAAATTGAAAAATCTTTATTTGTGAAGAAAGAAGTAGTTTGTTTTCAGTTTCATCTTATGCTCTTCTCTTTTGTCTCTTGAGAACATCACTGGTTTCATTTCTGTTCCTTTTGACTTAAGACATCCACTAAAATTAACACTTAATTAAAAGATACTAGACTTTGTGTTTGTAGGGTCCATCAATTTAGTCTAGGCTAGAGCCTTGATTTAGGATTGGACATGAAACTCTTCAAGGATACAAAAGCAAACACAAGATTCTGTGCTAGGGAGTGCTTGAAAGTCTAGTAATTGTGAAAGTTATCTAGGACCCTCCTCTAACACAGGGGCTAAATACGAGGTCGCGTGCGGAAAGGTAATGAAGAAAAACCCTCCAAAGTCAGACCAAGCATAGTGGGGAACGCATATAGAGGACTTATCTTGGGATTTCGTTGATCGCATTTTCCACGGAGCTTCGTGGGTCTTGAATCAGTTCGAGGTCCTCAGTCGTCCTTCAGAACACTTGCTTTCGATACCCTTGATAGGTTTCGAGCTTGATACCTTGCTCATTGTGGTCTACCTGACTGTCGAATGTACCCGCCTGGTGACTATTCGTGCGCTGGAAACCTAGTTGCCTTTATCTTAGTGAATTACATAGGTGACTGCGGGGGTATACCGCGGTACCTAGGGAAGACATCAGGCCACGCTTTGCAGAGTATACCCAGAGGGTGCTTCTGTATTCGAGTTTCACTTGCACTGGTAAGTTTCTCTAGTGTTGGTTGTTGTAACTGTTCTTCCAACTAGCTAGTGATCTAGTTGTCTTATCTCATAGGAACATTTTCTATTATGTGCTGGTTTTTAAAAAAAAATGATTATAGAAATCCCTAGTGTGTCATTGATCTTCTCACACAGTGGAGGATCAAGAGCTCCACCAGTCGTGAAGGCTTTTGGGCCTACCGCCGGTTGATCATGATCCACCCCCATGACCACTAAGGCAAAAACTAGACAAACAAGGGTCTTTTGAGGCGACCGGGTTACATGAAACTATGCCCGACTCATCTCCGAGAGGAGAAAAATTGATTCTGGAGGAACCAATCATTTTTTACCTCGAAGCGGAAGCTCTTGGTCTGTATAACCCTCCAATCACTGATCTATCGATGCCCATTGTCATACAAGTTCAACCTTATGAGCATTAGGTAGTGTCACAAGCAGAAATGGAAACAAATGCTACTACTTCTTCAGGGAATACTCATATTTCCTCTATGACTATCAATACAGGGGGTGTTCAGCCTCCTAACCAACCATCGTCGGTCTGAGCCACTATGGTCTTGACTGCCTCTACCTCGGGAAAAGGTCCAATTCCGTCTATGGAAACGATCATTGCTCCTTTCACCTAGAGTGCGACAGGCCCTCTGTTCTCATACAGGATGCCTGGCTTCGGTACGAGCACTGTACTTTCCTACTCCACTCTACAGACTTTAGGTCTCGAGGCAAGGAGCTCCAATGCCCCTCTGTAAGGATCTATGGGGGGCACTTCAGCTCCCTATAACGCTTTCCCTTATGAAGGGGGTCATATACCTCCTTCGTCCCCTTCGCTCGACGGTTCTTACCAACATGCCAGTAGGTTCGAAACCATTCTCTTTGTTCAGTGCGTTTGGTAACAACACTTTCTCGTTAGCTACCATCTCAGCTGGGGGAAACCTCGATTATGGACAAAAATTTTTTGTACGGGGTACTATTCCTACACAGGGGGAAAACTTAGGAATTCCTTCCTCACAAGGACCTTGGCATCCATGGCAGGGATTAGTTCCCTTGTCAGGGATGCCAACTGAGGGCAAACCCTTCCATAGCCAATGGAACCCTGGGCAAGGCTCAACACCTATGCCCATCGGATCGGTAGGGGGAAACCCTTCATAAAATCATTATAATGCGACTCAAGCCCAACCCTTTACATCCTATTACGAGAGTCAGCCGATGAAATCTCAAAAAGCGCAGAATCCATATGCTGGTCATGTCCATGGTAATTACTAGAACCCTGGCCAACAACCTAACTTTTCATGGAAACTTGGTGCCAGCCAAACTCCAGGCTCCTTTTTCCCTGGTTATAATCAACAACCCAAATTACAGTTTCTGGCAACTCTACACTTGCCACACTTGACAAGGTTATTAAATGACCCCATCTTTCACGATCCACATTGGCCTCCTATGTCGACCAAGTTGCCTTTGGACATCCCAAAGTTTGAGGCCAAGCCTAACGAAGATCCAGGTGATCATGTGACTACCTTCCATCTATGATGCTTGTCCAACTCATTGAGAGATGACTCTGTCCAATTGCGTTTGTTTCAATGCACTCTCATTGGGAATGCTGTGAAATGGTACATCGAGCTCGACCGCTCAAGATACTCTTCCTTCAGTGAATTGACAATGGCTTTATTAAACCATTTCCAATTACTTGTGAGATATGACGCTGACACCAAATTGTTGGCCAACTTTGAGCAGACAAAAGTGGATCATATCTCCAATCACATCCAAGAATGGAGATGCCGGAAGAGTCTGATAAAAGTTCCAGTCTCACTATCATTCCTGCTTGAGTGGTTCCTTAAGTATTTGGTACCTTAGTTGTCTAAAGATGTCACAACCTTGGGGGTATTTTAAGAAGAAGAAGCAATAATGAGAGCTCAATAGCTAGAGATAATTTACTCTCAGTCTGGTTTACTTTACGAAGTTTTACCAGATGCACCAAGGTCGATACTTGACAAGACCAGACAGAGGTCTGGGCCACATGTCAATGGTATTGTTGGTTCAACGCAAATGAAGCCCGTTGATTAGCTATCAAATCAATTGTAGCAATTGTCGATACATCAAACAACGACCAGCCAAACCACTGGTTTGGATGTTCTCCCTACCCAAAAGTCAGATGTACACAGTGTGCATTCGACAAGCCCGAAGGCCACCCTGCAACCTGAAGGAAAGACGAAACAATGAAAGAAGGGTAAGGGGGATAATAAACCTACCGATAATACTGGTGGGGGCAACACTGAAAATAAGAAGTTGAAGTATCCATGTAATTTTTGCAAGGAAGACCATATGACTCACCAGTGTCCTCGACTTGCGGAGGCCTAGAATTTATTGGCATAGCAACAGCCTGTCGTGTTAACAAATCCATATCGGCATGGGCAAACTCTAACTCAAGCCTCTTCGAGCATGGAAGGGGGAAGTTAGGGACCCCCTCCATCTTCGAGTAATCCTGCATCCACGAATGTGTATATGATGAAAGGTAGCATTGACATAACAACTAGGACACGTGACTATGGAATGCCAAACACCTATGAGAAGGGTAAAGAAGTCGAAAACCGACATCTTCCTCTCTAGATTGAGAATACATTGGGAGAAACAATGACATGCATCCCAAAAGGATCATTCAAGAAATATTCCCACAACCCAAACACAAGGGCCACCCAAAACTACTCTGTGGTGGAGGATTTGTCACAAACTCCTTGTGCAATGTCTGCTTTGGAAGTCCTTTAGAGTTGCCCTTCCCAGAGAAAGGCTCTATTATCTACCTTAGGATCCACTGAGACTTGTAATCTGGGAAGGATCATTCTTGATACGACCGACTTAAAACCTCGTCTTCCTTACCACGTCGCGTTTCAGATAGTAGTGGCTTACACCACAAAACATTTTACTTGAAACATTCGCACGGTGGTTGATGAGGGTGCCTCGCCATGCGTGATGTATTTGGCATGTTGGAAGGCCATTGGCTAACCTGTTTTGTCTCTATCACCTACTCTTCTTACTGCTTTCGACGGTCATTCGTTCCGACCACATGGAATCATCCCCTCTTTCCCCATGAAGTTAGGGGGGAAGACCGTGTGCATCGAGGTTGAAGTGGTCGATGCATCTCTCGACTACAATCTCTTTTTATGAAGGAGTTGGACCTATGATATGCAAGTAGTGGTCACGACAGTTTTTCGGGTCTTGTTGTTTCCACACGAAGGTTGAATCATGTCCATTGATCAGTTATCCTTCTCCCGTCCTGACCCTTCATCAGGGGTATCCACGGTCCCGATGATTGATAACCCTCAGCCCGACATTGTCAACGTAGGGGTTGGTTTGTGCCCACCTTTGATGGGTTCTTTCGATTACCTGCCTCCAACCAACAATGCCCACTACATATCAGCTATCCCCAACCAGCCTAGGACTGAAATATTTCAAATCTCGTCATTTTGCATGACTTACTTTAATGATCCATGGACTCTTCCTTCCCCATAAGCCACGATGGAAGGGATAGGGAACCATGGCATGGCCATGCCTTTGTCCTTGGTAGAAGTTGCGTACTCTATAGTTCAGCAAGATTCCATTGACCCTGGTCTGACTCCCGCACAAAAGTTGGATTCGGTTCTCGAGCCTACATGGGCTCAAGGTTCCCTCGCTGATACTGATTCTTTAGACTTTTTCTTTCCCTCAGACAATGCGATTATTGAGGAAAGGAATAATCCATACAGACCCTAGGATGATCTTCATCACAGATCTTATTTCCTCCCAAAGTTAAGAAGAATTGAAGCAAGTGAATTCACTATGACTATGACTGGAGATAAGGCTTGTCCTATCAATCCTTTGGATATTCACGATGTTTATGCTGAAGGAAATATGGAAACCATTTCTCAAACGATACCTATCGATATTTCCAAAATCCATGGAATCGTGGAGAATATCTTCATTAGAGCATACTGCTCTCCCGAAGAGATTCAAATCTACATAGATTTATTTAAATAATTCTGCGACGTGTTTGCCTGGTCTTACAAGGAAATTCCATGCATATATCCAAGAATCGTTGAACATGAAATCATGACATATCCTGATTCTAAGCCGTTCCGGTAGAAGCTTCATCCTCTCAATCCTAGGAAAGCAAAAACTATTAAGGCTGAAGTAGAGAAACTACTCCAAGCTGGTTTCATCTACCCCGTCCAATTGACTCAATGGGTGTCAAATCCCATTCCATTCAACAAAAAATAAGGTACAATTCATGTATGTATGGACTTCCATGATTTGAACAAGGCCTGGCCAAAGGATAATTTCCCCACACCATTTATTGACCAGATAGTCGATGAATGCGCATGTTGCGAGGCATTTTATTTCATGGATGGTTTTTTAGGATACAATCAAATACAGATCAAGCCTGAATACCAACAAAAAACCCCTTTCATCTGTCCATGGGGTACATTCTCTTATCGGAAGATGCCTTTTGGTCTGAAAAATGCTGGAGCTACGTTTTAACGGGCCATGTATTTTGTTTTCCACGATCTCAAACACATAGTCGAGGCTTATCTCGATGATTTAGCATCACGATATCGCAAGAGAGATGATCATCCCACACACCTCCAACTTATCTTTGAGAAATTTTGTTACTACTAGATCCACTTGAATCCAAACAAATGAAGCTTTTTCATAACATCGGGTCGTCTGCTTGGTTTCATAGTTTCGACAATAGGGATCATGGTCAATCCTCTAAAGGTTGAGGTGATAGTTCAGTTGCCTCCCCCGTGCACAATCCCTCAACTTCATAGTTTACAAAGAAAAGTTAACTTCTTATGACGTTTCATCACAAACTATGCCGAGATCACAAAGGGTTTTATGCATTTACTAAAGAAGGACGTTCCTTTTCATTGGGATGAAGCCACTCAACGCTCTTTCGAAGCGTTGAAATGCGCCCTCACTTCTACCCCTTTGTTGTGGCCACCCAATTATAATAAATATTTCTTATTGTACTTGGACGTTGCGGAGTCGACCATCGGTATGGTATTGGTTCAGGAGGATGATTTCCTCTTAGAATATGTGATTTATTACCTGAGGCGAGGCCTGGTTGGAACAGAACTCAACAATTCCCATATTGAAAAACTTGCAATGGTAGGAGTTCATGCTGTCCAACGGTTCCATCATTACATCTTGTTTCACAAGAACATCGTCATTGTCGTTGTGAATCCATTTCAATACATGTTGACATGATGTGTGATCGACATAAATATCAGTAGATGGATAGTTATCCTCTAGGAATTCGACTTGGATTTTGTTTCGGGGAAGTCCAAAAATTCATTGGTCTTTGCAGAACTCATCTCAGAACTTCCGGTCGAAACAAGAGATGTTATACCTGAGGAGTCGCCTATCAAAGGAGACATGTTTTTGATCACGTCTTCGGACCCCTTGTACGGAGATACACTAGTCTATCTCCATACTTTGAAGTGCCGTACCTCTGCTTCTTGTGATGAGAGTCACCATATACGCCATTAGGCCAAAAAATATCTCATACTCAAGGATACTATGTATCATCGAGGTGTAGATTGCATCCTTAGCTGGTGTCTCACCCATGAAGAAGTGGAAATCATGCTTAACGATTTCCACACTGGAGCATGTGGCGATCATTTGTCTGGGTTGGAAACAACCCAAAATATTTTACGAGATGGTTACTTTTGGCTGACATTTATCAAATATTGTGTTGAATTGATCAAGAAGTGCCACCCATGTCAGATATTCTCTCAGAAGATGAGGGAAAACCCCACTCCCATGTTTCCCTTCATCACAGTTGGTCCCTTCACAAAGTGGGGGATTGATTACGCTACATGCAACCCTCCTTTCGCAAGGAGGCACCGTTATATCATCGTAGAAGTAGAATACTTCATGAAGTGGGTCGAAGCTATGCCAACGTTTAAATATGATATAATGTGGCTTCAACAATGTCTCTTTCTCAAAGTGGTGAAACTTACTGATTGACACAGATCAGTGATGGCATATACCACAATATTTTCTAAACATGAACACCTAGAACATCTCCTTTTGATTGAATTGCCACAACAATCTCATATGGCAGAGGCATATGAAACTAGAAGACTTCCACTAAAGGTTTCTGCCCTTCTACCTAGATGAGGAAACCTTTGACAAAGAATTCATGTTGTGGACTGGAGTCAAGTGCAATCCATGGAAGTCTTGAATGCACTACCTCTTACCTACAGAGCTCCTAAAGAAAAGGGGGAAGGAAGAAGGAGTAGTGTCGATCTTTGGCCCTGCTGAGAAGAAGCAAAATGTCCTGATGTCGACAGACTCTAAAGAAGAAGAGGATACAAAACCTATGGAACGCAAGAAGAGTACATTGTCGATGTTCCCATAGATTCTGGACCAAGCTGTGCTATTAGGTAAAAATGTCAATGACATCCTCATTTTTTCTTTCATAGGATATCCTTTAGTTAAGAAACCAAGGACATGGCTCTCCCCTATGAATATTTTGAACCCAAAACCAATATCCTTGACCATACCTCATACTAGAGCAACCACTCAAGTGGCTCAAACAGTGATTGACATCCAGGATGCACCCAAACCAAATACCACTGCATCCACAACCATGATCACTGAGCAACCCCCATCTCCCCCACAATCCCCATCTCCACCACAAGATGACCATCCAACCCCAAGCCACTTCACATGATCCCATGCAGTTGGATTCCCCTGACCTACCCGAGCATGTACCATAACTCATTGGTGTGACCCCTAAAATCTCGAGTCAGTCAGTCATTCCATTTTTACCTATTCAGGATACTATGCCTTCCATGGAGAGTCAAATTATTCCACTGCCACAAGACCCAAGCACTCAACACCCTCTCTCAATAGTCAATGTTGAGAGTGCCATCCACAGAAGAAGAACCTCGAAAATTGTGTTACAAAAAGAGGAAAAATAACAGGCAGTTCAAAAGGAACCTAAAACTACATTAGGTCAGAGTGAAACATCTTTGAAAGAGAAACTGGAACTAGTCTTCCAGATCCCACGTCTATGTGCAGAACTTTTGCAGCTTTGCCTGGCCAAGACATAAGCTTTTCCTCAATTCCCAACAAAATTGAAGGCTCTACTTGCACACCAATTGCAAAGTCCATCTCGAGGAGAAGAAGAGGTCGAGACACCTTTTGCACAATCTATGGCCAGTGGAATTCCACTGCAAGTTTGAGTACCCATGGATGCCACCCTTTTATCCAGTGAGCTCGTACAACTACCAACAACCCAGTTAGTAGGAATAATCATAACCTCAAGTGAACAACTGAAGAAGAGGATTCAACGAGATGAAAGAGAAGCCAAATTTTGGAAATAGGAAGGAATCGTTGCACAAGAACAATGAACACAACAGGAACACTCCAGGATCTAGGCAGAACTGAAGTTGGAGAGAGTCAAAGAAAAACTCCCAGAGACCTAGACAACGGTCAATAAGACAGTGCCTCAACTGCCAGAGTCTAGCATAACAAGCGAGCCTGTGAAGAAGATTGATTTGATTCAGGTCGCTTGGTCAGAACTGGTAGAAAGAGAAGAGAGACTTGAAGCACAACTGCAATACAAAAAGAAATAAGATGAATTTCAACCCAAGAAGCTCCAAGAGAAAATGGAGAATATTGTCTTAGATGGGAATAATGCAAGAGAAAAATTGCACAACTGGACTGTCGAATTCACTAAGATACTTAGAGAGGTAAGAGAGTGGATGGGAATCATCTCAAGATGCAACCAAATATTGGAGGACTTGTGCACAAAGATCCAATAACTTAATGCAGAAGAAGCCAACACCCTGGATTTGTTGGAGCAATAAGAGAAGTTTGAAAAAATCCAGCAAGAGGATAATGAATTGAATGAAATATATGAAGCCCAAACAGTTTCCAAGAAAGAGCTATGCGAGTTTTGACTAGTAGTTCAAACATCATACCAGTAGATGCATCAAGTTGATTCCATTTCTTACTCTGAATGGAACTCCTTAGTTTCATCGAAGCCAAATGAATGCATCACAGATGCCACTCAACACTTTGTTGTTGAAGCTTCACTGCTTTCCAAGAAGTGGCAGGATAAAGTGTATACCTTCCAATAGGTTAGGAAGAGAGACCTTGAGCCCGTACCTGAGTTGGGCCTTTCATTTGAAAAATAGAAACTAGAAATAGCCGAAGCCGGAAGTGAAAGAAACTCAAAGCCCGAAGGAAAGAAAAAAAATCAAGCCAACTTGGAGACCACGGAAAAGATGAAGACTTGACTTGGGGTGAGTCAAGGATTATGGTTGGAGCCCGTTGGGCCCTTCGTTTTGTTGATTATAATTTGTGCACAATAGATTGCAACTTCATTTTGGAGAATGGAAGTTGTGCAAGTTATTGAGAAGCTGAACAAGGCAAGAAAGGAAGAAACATAAAATGATTAAAGGGACAACACAACATCAACAACAAGATCAAGAAAATAAGGAACTCTAGAGTTCTTAACTAGCAAGATCATATTATATATAGGATACCAATGCGATTGTAATAGGCTAATGAACGATAGGAAAATAGTGAAAAGTTAATGAAAGCGTTGTAATGTCATTATTTCCTAGCATGTTAGTTCTAAGCTATTACTATTCCTATTGTAACTCTTGATAGTGTGATGAGAGTCACTGATGTAATGGGACAATACTATAGTATAGTTGAATATGGAGATCTGGGTGAGAATCGAATAGACAATGTATCATGTTTTGGTATTAACACTTTTTCACCAACACACCTCAACACATCATCCACACAATTCCTACTGCTTTCCTAACTATTTGGATACCTTCCTTTTCAACCCAAACAAAACACCAAGAATACAATTCTCAAGTGCTCTTCAGTGTCGGCAAGTAGGTTGCAATCCAAACATCATATATACAATAGATACCATTGAGAAATCACATAGCACTATAGCCCTTCCATATCCAACCATATAATCGTCTCACACATGACTAGATCTATGGATATTCATTGTTATAGGAGTATGTCTCCTGAATTAACCTGATTATGATCCCATAACCAATCATAAAATAATATGCAACTAACATTTTATCTAAATTCATTCTATTATCAACAACATTTACATACTCTAGGCCTTTGGCCTTTACATATCAATTTAAATATTGAAAATTAACTGAGGGAATTCTTACCTCAATCCCCTTCAACATGTATGCATCAACAAAAACTAAATGCATACCTGCATGGTTGTTATCAACCTACTTATTTCTATATGACCAACTAAGATGTGTATAAAGTCGTAGACTTTCTCCTTCATCATTCTGATCACCATTCCTGTCACCCAGATGGGAATCATAAGAAACAACAACATCCACATCTTTAACCCTCCTATACCATTTTTCTTGAATACCTAATCCATAATTAGTTATACTTAGTCATTATTTCATAATAGTAGACTATTCTAAGTTCACAAGCATGTTATATGCATATCCAAACATGTGCAATTACACATCCATATGCACCAAGAACTTATTGTCATCATGCCTACTGATGCATATGCATTTTAA
>SNQJ01S0247297.1:9462-22532 GCA_010110895.2 Picea sitchensis
GGCTTTATTCCATTAGTTGTAATTATACCTCCTAGTCTCCTATATATACCAAGGAGACATTTTTATTTGGAATCATCTTGTACTTGAACATTTATGTGGGGTAAAAGGAGGTTGCCCCCTCGAAGAGGCTTATTATCTGAAATTATCTCTTTTTCAGGGCGTTGAGTACTTATTCTGAGGTTTTTCTATGCTATATTGATATTTGGTTCTTAACACTATCAAAGAGAATAAACGATGTGTTAAGGGTCAATATGATAGATCTGTCTATCCTCGACAGTATGTTGAGGGTGAATTGGTCCTCCTTTATGACCAAGTCAAAGAACCATTGGGGGCAGACAAGTTCAACCCCATGTGGCACGATCCTTATATCGTGCAACGTGTTTTAGAGAAAGGAGCCTATGAATTGGATGATTATGAAGGGAATATGTTGGATGAGCCCAGAAATGGGCTCTACCTTAAAAGATATTATGCTTGAGCCCTTGAGCTTGGGCATGACTGTTTGTATACTAGTGCATCTTAGTGTATGTATATCTTTTCCTTTGTGTCATCGGCTTGCTTATTAGGTTTTTCCCTTGGTTGGTAGATGTCAACGGAGTCTTCAGTTTAGTTAGGATTCACAGACGGTGTTAGTTGTCATACACAGAACATGGATTCTGCCACTTGGGTCATTTTCTCACCCGAGGGTCAACCGGTGTCTTCAGGTGGCGTTTGTATGGAGCCATCAATGAATAATGTGGATGAGTATAGCGTCGTTATAGAGCTTTTGTGAGACACCATTTTGCATGATGTTTGATATTTAGAGGTTCACTTGGACTCCCAGTTAGTCGTATGTAAGTTAAAATACAGTTACCGTGTGCGAGACCCTACTCTACTCCGATGATTTCTACGGGTACGACTTTTGGAATGATATTTTGATTTTATTATTTATAATCACATACCTAGAAGTTCTAATTATGTATCTAATGCATATGTTAATTATGTTTTAGATTGGCATTTGTCACATAACTAAAGTAAAGAAAACACATTCATCAATGTACACATTGTAACATATATAAGTAAAGTCAAGGACCCATGTTTTTTATATTTCATCTCTTTAAAAAATATGGCATTATAGTACAAAATGGGGCTCACACCCTCAAAATACATATATGGTCGGTAGAAATATGGCCATGGCATCTACACTTGTGGCGTTGGATGTGTATCGTGATAGCACAGTATGGCATTTGCGAGACACCGAAAGAGTCGCACCCATGCACGGGGCACATCCACCACCTGCCACTGCATAGCCTCTAGTAGATCCTCTACCTGAACCATAGGAATCCTGTGCGTCAATCGAGATAGGTTCCCCTAGACATTTTGTAGCACTCTCTCTACATATCCTCTTGCATGCTCATCTCCCCGACTCCTCAGTCGACGTCATGGAAATCCATCTTGTCGACACAGACCTACATCTACGTGACAAAGCCATTATTAATACTTGATACCATACAAAAATATTTGCGTTTTTTTACTCTTTTCGAAAAAACACAAAAAAATGAAATATATAAAAACTTTTCATACCTATATCAGCGTAGGCAGAACCTGGTGACAAAGGCATATCTGGATCCCCTCTGTAGTCGATCCTAGCATAGGGGTAGTCGTCTATGGCTATAACCTGGCGATGCCACCAGAAAAAGAACTCATCATTATCGGGGGTTGGCACCTACCACCTCCTAACCACCTCATCACGTCAATCCACTGTGACATGGTTGGATCATGTGGTCTGTGTGGAATGATCTCTACTCTAGGGCTTAAGCTTGGAACCCGCTCAAAGAAAAAACTACACAAGATGGATGCAAACCTAAAGTTTCTCTTTCCCCCTTGTTTGCAATCCGTCAGCTGGCTCTTCATGTTAACCAGTAGTGAGGTACACCAGTCATAAACCGTGGGTCGTAAACACTCCACTACATAAAAAAATGAGTGGTTGCGATGCCTAGTGCAACGAGGCTGACCTCGAGATCCGTGTAATAACAAGTACGATGATATTTAAACTCAGGTTCTCAATCACCCTAATGGGGAGTTGGCTCCCTACTTTATCTGTGCCTACAACACAATGGGTGGCAATGTAATCCTCTATGTCCATACCACCCCCATCCCCTCGAGCTTTGAGATTTACTATAATCCTGTGATAAAATAGATGTCATCTACTACAATCCTCAATGGTTGCCCATCGAGATTGAAGGCCTCTGTCTCTGGATCCCAATAGTTTACAAGCATCTGGAGTAACCTCACTTGAGCCCTCATTCCTTTGAGACCCCAAAATTTATAAAGACGACATCTTTTTAGAGCTAGTTGGACCCCTGCAACTCTTTCCACTGCTGCATCTACTTCCTCATGCTCCCTCTCTCTCCATTCAAGCATCATCCTGCCAAAGCAAAATCATTTTTTGAGTTAATTCATTAAAACACTTGTTTGCGGACTTGTACGCGGGATGTAATGTTAACAGTCGACTGTAGGGACACATATACTTGGGTAGGATTTTATTTTCCCGTGTACATGTCTCCACATACCTGACTCGATAAAATATAACTCGTGTACACCCTAGTTTACACATTGCGCCCTCTTAAACTGAAAAAATGAGGACTAAATTTAAATTTTAAACAAATAAAAATGAAGAGGAGGGGAAGGGCACTTACTTGGTCCAAACGGTTGTCAATTTTGTTGATCGTAGCTCCTGCAATCAACACTTGAAGATCGTGGGAAAAATAGTCTAAAATGCACTATGTGGGTAAAAAACTCAAATGGTATGGTAAAGTTGTTTATTTTTACTATTAATAGAAAAACATTATCCACTTTATATAGTTTATGCTAATTGTTTACCTAGTGGACTAATAGTGTAATGGAAGGAGTCAGTTTTGGTGGTTTTGTCCAAGGATTTTTTCAGTTTCTAGCGAGCTACCACCCGTTCATGACTTCGACGGGTATTTTCTTTTACCGATGTTAGTGTCCTATAATTTACTCAAGGGTCAAAATCGAGTATTTGACATATATTAGGATGTTGAAGAAAATGGTGTTTGAAAGGGTAATGAAGTGGTCCTAGGGATTCTTATCGTCGTCTCAAGTGTCAAAATATCAATCACTGACCTTCAACCATCAATAAAAGCCAAACAATAGAAGAAAATGTCAAGAGGAAACTTGCTTCGCAAGTTCGTTACGCAAGTTTGTTGTGCAAATTCTAGAAATGACAGTTTTTGAAGTCAACTTCAAACTCAGTTTCTAACCACATGGAAAGGAATATTTGAAACATTAAATAGGCTTTTGTCAAGCACGATCCCATTTACAAAAACCTCTCTTATTTTCTTCATGGGTGTCATGATTTGGAATATTCAAATGTACCTTTATATCCTATTTTTCAGATTTAAACATTTAATGATTTCATGTTTTAGTCATTATCTTTGGGCGTGTATCCTGAGACTCTAGAGAGGCGTTTTGGAAAACTGAAAGAATATTTTTTCAATCACGAGCCCATTCATAAAAACCTCTCTCTATTTCTTCACAAGTGTCATGGTTTGGAAGATTCAAATGGATCTTTACAACCTATTTTTCAAATTTAAACATTTAATGATTTCCTGTTTTAGCCATTATATTTGGGTGCGGATCTTGAGACTCTGGAAAGGAATTTTGGAAAACTTAAAGAGGCTTTTGTCAATCACGATCTCATTCACAAAAAAGCCTCTCATTTTTGTAAACTCTATCATGATTCAAGAGATATGATGTTATATTTGACCCCTGTTTTGTAGAAAATTGATTATTATTTCCTAGCAGACAGTTCTAAACGTGTTGCTATAGTTTTGTAACCAGATCCAACTTTGGGAAGTAGTTGAGATCGACCTCCTCAGCTTGGGGAAGAGTATTTTCTATATATATTTGTAATTTTGATTGACTAAAGGGTTGGTAGAAGCATAAAGGAGATTTGTCTTGAACATTTTGTAATTGTTTTGAAGTTAAATGGAATATTAGTGTAGAAGTCCAGTGCTATTCATACCATAAATTCTTGTGGTGGTGATCTAAAGTGTGTGTTTCTCTTTCATGCATGTACTTCCTGTTTTCTTTCTCTTTTCATCTACAACTCTTATATGCTTAGATTGGAAAGCTAATGGTATGAAATTCATATGATTTTGATGATTTAGATTCAAGCAATTTAAGTAATGTTATCTCTTCTTAACTCAATCAGAATTCATCTCAATTGGTGCTCTGAATGTTGTTATTTGTTTTCTCTTTCTTCCATCATAAAACAAAAATATTTTAAAACTGGAAGATTATCACCTATCTAGCCTATGCTTCCTTGATAGTTCTACCCACTAGTCATTGATAGTTCCATTTGTTTCAAAGTTGACTCCATTGCCCAACATATTCCATTTCCTTCCTGCCAACAAACTTCATAAATTTATTCTTCTGATCAAAGATCTAGCCATTGATCCTCAAAATAAAACCTATATTTCAAAGACCAAGTGACAAGAGAGATCCCTCTGAACTAAAAGAGCTAGCTTCAATTCTAAAGTGGTTTTTTGGTTACCTTTGTGATTTGCTTCTTTAGCCAAGAAATTTACATAGTGCTAACATTTTGGCCCCATTGTCGAGGATGAAAGTGAAATATTCCTTGGGAGAAATTAAAAAGTTTAGATTTGACTTCTGATGGTGAACTTAAGCTAAACACATGAAGGTTGTACCATTCACCGGACGACTCCAATTTTAGACAAGTCCAAATACTCAGTAGCCTAAAAACTTTCATGGTGAATCCATTGGTTCAAGATGGATTCTCAATCCGCGAGGTATGCTCCTATGAATCGTGCTCACATTCTCAGTTTTCCAAATCGAATGCATCGTATATATTGGCGGGCATATTTGCCAAAATTCAGAGATGATAAAGGAGACGATGTTGCTTTGCACTTGGTTAAATTTCACATGCATGTGCGTAAGCTAAGGGTTCAATTTCATGAAGGTTGTTTGATGAATATGTTTATGGCCACCTTGGAGGAAAAGGAAAAACAATGGTATGGAATTTTAACGTTTGCAATTCTTTATTCATTACAAGATTTTCATACAGGATTTTATGAGAATTATAAAGAATCCTATTCATCTTTATTGTTGGTTCAAAATTGTTGTGATCATTTTGAAAATTTCAATCAAAATTTTGAAATTTTTTTATGGCGATGAAGAGTTCGGATGAAGAAATACTGGAAGATTTGTATGAAAAACCTTTTCATCACCAACAAGAAATGGTAGCTTCTCTCTTAGATGAAAATGAAACCGAGCAGGATTTTAATGATGACAACCATATTCCTATTCCTAAATTTGATAAAAGTCTGCAACAGTCTTGCCAACTTTTGTGTGACCAAGAGAGAGATCAAGATAGTCATTCGAATGGATATTTAGTCCTTTCATTCTCTGAAGTTGTATGTACAAAAAATTTAGACTCAAAACCAATTGATGACATAGAGTTTCAGGAAGACAATGAAAAAGTAGTTGTTTTCTCTGATTTCCGTGAAAACCAGAGTTTTGAATTTGCATGCCCAAGAACTCTAAGCAGTGAAACAATTCGAGATAAGTTGCAATAAGAAAATGTGCATGGAGTTGTTTTTCTTGATTCTTCTGAAAATCAAAATGGAATACATGAAGAGCCATTGGTTACACATGACAACTATGATTTAAAATTTCAGGAAAGCAACAAAACAATATATGATACTTTTCAATATGAGATAGAGGAAGACAATGAAGAAATTGTTATTTTCTTTAATTCCTTTGTAAATCAAGATTGTTGTTCTCTTGAATGAAATGAAGAAGGACCTCTGGATATTCATCAAACACATATAATTTCTCTTTCATTTGAAAATATACAGGAGCATACAAAGCCCTATCTTGCTATAGATGATGAGAAATATGAACAAATGGATCCCTCGCATTTTGAAAAAGAGATGAAGATGGATGAGATAGAACATAAACCAACATTTAATCATAAGGGATATTCTTGTCCTTTTGTTGATTTTCAAGACCCTTTTGCAAATCTGTTGCAATCATCAGGGAAAATGATTCTTATAGTGTCTTTTACAGTTTTATTAAAGTCATCAAGAAAGATGGAGTTTGTTGTATTCATGCACTATGGGTATCGGTTTCAACTGAGGTTTGAGTTGTCATTTTCTATGTTTTTATGTCTGCTTGGAAACGTTGAATGCATGCTTCAATAAAGTATCCAGTTGCTTGATTGGTTGCATTGGAATTATTGTATCACTTAGTAATGTTAGGTAAGTGTGATGAATAAGCTCAACACTCTGAGAATCTTTTCAGCAGTGAGTTTTCAGTTCAGATTCCAGTGTAAAGTTTGGGTTGTTGTTTGATTTTAGTTGGAGAAGGACACAAGTCAGTTTGCAGGTTGGGAACAACCCAATGGATGAAGGCACCTCATCAATGAGTTGTTTTCTGCCTCACAGGGAGGACAATATCCCCATTGGAGCCAATGTTAGTGTCCTATAATTTGCTCAAGGGTCAAAATCGAGTATTTAACATATATTAGGATGTTGAAGAAAATGGTGTTTGAAAGGGTAATGAAGTGGTCATAGGGATGTTTATCATCATAACAAGTGTCAACCTATCAATCGGTGACTTTCATCCATCAATCAAAGCCAAACAATAAAATAAAATATCAAAAGGAAACTCGCTCCGCAAGTTCGCTACGCAAGTTCGTTGTGCAAGTTTTGGAAATGATTGTTTTTGCAATCAACTTCAAACTCAGTTTCTGACCACATGGAAAGGAATCTTTGAAAACTGAAAGATTTTTTTGTCAAGAACGAGCCCATTCACAAATACCTCTCTCAGTTTCTTCACAGGTGTCATGGTTTGGAAGATTCGAATGGATCTTTACAATGTAAATTTTAGACTTAAACATTTAATGATTTTTTGTTTTAGTCATTATATTTGGGCACGGATCCAAGGATGCTAGAGAGGAATTTTGGAAAACTGAATGAGAGTTTTGTCAAGCACGAGCCCATTCACAAAAACCTCTCTCAGTTTTGTAAAATCTATCATGATTCGAGAGATACGATGTTATCTTTGACCCTTATTTTCCATAAAATTGATTCTTGTTTCCTAACAGGTAGTTCTAAATGTGTTGCTATAATTTTGTAACCAGATCCAACTTTGGGAAGTAGTTGAGCTCGACCTCCTCAGCTTGGGGAAGAGTCTTTTCTATATATATTTGTAATTTTGATTGACTAAAGGGTTGGTAGAAGCATAAAGGAGATTTGTCTTGAACATTTTGTAAATTTTCTTAAGTTAAATGAAATATTAGTGCAAAAGTCTAGTGTTATTCATACCAGAGATTCTTGTGGTGGTGATCCGAAGTGTGTGTTTATTTTTCATGTATGTACTTCCTGTTTTCTTTCTCTTTTCATCTACAACTCTTATATTCTTAGATTGGAAATCTAATAGTCTTAAATTCCTCTGATTTTGATGCTTTAGATTCAAGCAATTTAAGTATTGTTATCTCTTCTTAACTCAATCAGAATTCATCTCAGTTGGTGCTCTAAATGTTGTTATTTGTTTTCTCTTTCTTCCATCATACAACAACAATATTTTAAAATTGAAGGATTATCGCCTCTCTAGCCTCTGCTTCCTTGATTTTTCTACCCACCAAGTCATTGATAGTTCCATTTGTTTCAAAGTTGACTCCATTTCCCAACATATTCCTTTTACTTCCTACCATAAAACTTCATAAATTTATTCTTCTAATCAAATATCTAGCCATCGATCCTCAAAAGAAAACTTATCTTTCAGAGACCAAGTGACAAGAGAAATCCCTCTTTGAATTGAAAGAGCTAGTTTCAATTCTAAATTGGTTTTGTGGTTACCTTTGTGATTTGCTTCTTCAGCCAAGCAATTTACATAGTGCTAACAACCAACATATAGGATAGATTTTCACTCCATTTTGCATATTTGCATTGTCCTATGATTTTGATCCATATGCCTTAGGTACAAACCCATTTATTAGCGACACATAACCTTCTTACTGCTACTAGAAGTGTCGTTATTGAGTGGTAGAGTCTTACCAAACATGGGTGCCCTAGTTAGAACCTTTGTGCCATTTGGTGCCCATGCAAAATTTATGCCATAGGACCAGGAGTCCCTTATAGTTCCAATATGACTTTGTGTTTGAACACCATATTCTTACTCACAATCATTCTGACCTGTACCCATGGGACTCCCCTCGAGTCTTAGTTAAGATATTTTTTGACTCTCTAAAAAGCGAAAAGATTGTCGAGTGAACTTGTCTCTTTCACACTTGTTAAATGGCTCTGAAAGGACATCTATTTGGTGTTAGTTTAACCCTTTTTTGGACCAAGCGGAGTAATTATGAAAAAGGGACACTCTAGTCAACATTGGCTAGAAGAGTTCTCCTGGGTAATGTTTTATACTTTTTCGGGCCCAAGGGACTAAATTTACGAAAAAGGACATTCTTTGGAGTTAAGTTGTAATTGCATTCCATTATATTGCTTGCACTATTGAGCCTATTGTCGGTTCCCGCTTTCTCGTTATAAGCCTCTTACCTCATCAATTTGCATCACTAGCAAAGCAGAGCCTTATTTATATCCTTTACAACTTGGCACCTTGTACCCTAAGAGGAAACATTCCCCCGAGTGTCCATGCCCCGCATGCACTTCCTTGCATTGAGCATAGGTATGTTCCACAATTTGGAGCTAGTTGCTTACTCATGACACTCATTTCCTCTCTTGTATCATGACATTCATTTGCCTATGAAAAAATAAAAAGAGACGGGTGGAAAAAGAATATTATCTCATATTGGTAGCAGTTGTGTCGCCTTTGAACAGAGCACAAACTTTTGAGTCCATTGTCATCCAAAGTTTGGGTTTACTATGACCTTAGGAAGTTGAGCTCGTTACTTAGAGTTTACTCCTGCGACTAGTTATTCTTCCAGTCCCTATGGAGAGTTCGTTGATGCCTCCTGCATCATGAAGCTTTATCATCAAGTCTATGATGCCTGAGTTATCCATATGTCTCATGCTCTTGTTCAAAGGATGTCTATAAGTATGTGTCGACCATTCCTCATAACTCTTGACTTTGCATGTTGACCATACCCTCAGTGTGTCTCAGAGTCACATGAAGTTGTAGTCCTACTGTGCACTTTGGTCCTACTTTCATTATGGGTAGGTAACCTTGAACCCAATAGTCGACATCTCCTCATTGGTCGTTGACTTGGGGGTTTCCCTTGTGTTTGACGACAAGAAATCTATTCACACATCGGGATTCATGCAGTGTCTTGGATGCCATTAGCCTTATTGGTGGTTTCCTCGCCTTTGTCAACAATCTTCCTTATTAGTTGTTATTCATAGGGTCTTTTTCGTGCACTACTTGCATTTGGTGCATGCTAAAGACGCACAGGGTTGTTGGTTCATGAACATCCTCTTCGTCCAAGTTCCTCCAAATCATCAAGATATTGCTTTGTACCTCGTGTTGACTAATGTGAGATGCCTTAATGCTCTCCTTTGAGCGGGTCTCCTTCCATCGACTTCAACTCATCTATTCTAGAAACGAGGCCTAGAGTCCTATGAGTACCTAAAGGCTTGCATTCATCAGTGGCAGGTTCATCCGCCATCGACAGTGGGGAATACATCAATGTCCCCTGATCGATGGATTCTTCAAGTGTTCGACCTCAACACCTTTATTCACACTTGTAAGAATGTACTTGGTGCCTTGATACCTACTTTCATTATCAGTAGGTTGTCTTGCATTTGTTAACGGTATACCTCAATGATCGGTAATCAAACAAAGTCTCATTGTGTTCAACATCAAATCCTCTATTCACATAATGTAGACTTGCACCTTTGGTGGATAGTGTAGAAGACATTCATCTTACAATAGCATCATTCATATTTTGTTGTTGTCTTTCAATGGACTAGTACCTATATGACTTTAGTGATCACGAGGGATCAGATTGTACTCCATTATATACAAATATCTTCAGATTGATTTTGAGACTGGTTTCCACTAGGCCTTGTTCGTGACTATGAAAACCTATGGCATGTGTCTACTTTGTATTGCCTATTCATGGCCATGAACAACTATTTGGTATATTTCCACATGGATATGTAGTGTAATTCAAATTGGTAGTCATGTGTACAAAGTCATTATGGATTGTAATATTCTCATGAGCAACTAACACTTCTAGTTGAGTCTCCATTACTCCACTTCTGGGAATTATAATGTATTTCGGCCATTGCAAATACTCCTCCGGCCTCACACATTAGGGGGCATCTGTTATAGCAAAGTTTTGCTCAACCCATGCAACTTGATTGGATGGCCTTTCCATTTACCTATGCAGACTTGAAGTCCCTTGTTGTACCTTCCAAAGCCAAAAAATCATATTTTTCCACATATACGTGCCCTACCAGTTAGACAACATGCGTATACGCAGGTTGCACGACTACAACCCGCGTACATCGGGTTTGGTGCTCAAAATTAAAAATTATGTCGGGTTTCCATGTCACATCACGGGATCCATGACCCTTGACCTTCCATATACTGGAAATGTTCCAACTCGACCCTTCAGTTCCATTTGAAGGTTATAAATTGGGCCATATCCAAGCCATGGAAAGGAGGATTCAACTTTTGAAAGCAAAGATACTCTGAAGAAATTTCACTTCACATTGAGTTTGCATCCTTTTATTCTTAAAAGTCTGAACACATTGTTCATCCCCCAAGCTCTTCCTTCTTTGATGGAGAGCCTCATTGTCTCCTTTATATGAGCTTGTCTTTGGTGGAAGGACTTAGTTTCTCGGTTCCAATATGTATCGTTACAGATGTTTGTCACTTATACACTTCTATTGATAATTTTTAATAGACATGCTCTTTTCTCGTCCAATTGATATCTTGCAAATATTTGAATTATTATTCCATGGGCGTATTTTCCATGCATGTTAATGGATTATGCTATTTTATGTGCTAACATTATATATTATCACCATATTCTTGTGTATCTTGATTGTTGAGGACAAGTTGCAGGTATAAAGCTTCGAGTTGCTTGCTCAACGATGGTTTTCATCAAATGTCTGGACGAGGTAGGTTCTTGATCTTGTCTTGTTAGCATTTCATTTATATAGCGTACTTGGGATTATATTTGATTTATACGTTTCATTCCATCTGTTGTGGTTTACCCCGTGCCATAGAGAGATTTTCCTCGTAACAATTGTTAGTCCCTAAAGTTGCACTTGACTTTGAGAGGGCAAGCTAGGGCATCATCAAGTTATTGCAATGGTATTTTATAAAGCTTTTGAATATGATTTAGAAATGGTTGAAGGTTGGTTCAAAGATACAATAAGGATATGAGGCTCAATGTACAAAGGCAAATAAACATCTCATTAGCTTAGTAAATGACAGACAATTTGATAAATCAGATGGTAAAAAGTAAATGAAGAAATAAATATATATGAGTTTTCGATTTGTCCACTCACACATAGATTTCTCATTCCCAAATATCATTAAGAAATAAGAACATGGTACTTGAAAGCAACTCTTAGTTATGAACAATTTAAACAACAAACTTTCACTGTATTACTCACAACAAAGATATCATATGCTTAGCAAAAGATAAAAATGCATCCAAGTAACAAAAAGAAGAAGATAATAACATGAAAAGAATTTATGACCATCAAAATGTCTTTTCCATTTAGTGCCAATATGAAAAAATGGTATTTGCTTCACAGAGGAGTCTTTAAAAAAAAAACCTTTGATTCCCCAATTGATCGACCTTTTTTCAACTTCTCCTTCTACCATGTTTATATAGAAAGAATACATATTCATCAAGATACAAAATAAATGGATTTGAAAACCTCATCGTCTATATTTAGTATCTTGTTTAAAATAATCAAAGGAGGAGATCAGATATGATCTCCAAGTCGAATTGATGAGGTGGCTTATCAACTGTTGTCCATGAGAGCTTTTAGGAAAATAAATTTGCCAAATTCCTGAAAAATAGGGTCTAAATATCTCTTTGTATCTCGCAAAATGTGATAGTTGTGTAAAAACAAAGAGAGGTTTTTGTGAAGGGACCATTTCCCAACAAAAAAACTCTTTTTGTTTCCAAAAATTCATCTCCATCTGCTTTGAAACCTCACCAAAAGTTGGTCACTAAAACAAGAAATCATTTATTGTGAAATCTCTAAAAATAGGCCTCAAAGATATATTTGAACCTCTTAAAATATGATATTTGTGTAAAAACCAAGAGAGGTTTTTGTGAAGGGGCCCATTCCCAACATAAAACTCTTTTGGTTTCCAAAAATTCATCTCCAAATTCTTTGAAACCTCGCCAAAAACTGGTCACTAAAACATGAAATCATTTATTGTGAAATCTCTAAAAAATAGGCCTCAAAGATATATTTGAACCTATTAAACTATGATAGTTGTACAAAAACTGAGAGAGGTTTTTGTGAAGGGGTGCGTTCCCAACAAAAACCTCTTTTGGTTTCAAATAATTCATCTCCATCATTCCATAAACTGCTCTTTAATATAAGGACTAAAACAGGAAAAAACAGAGTATTGCCTGTATTTGATTTATGTCTTTCTTCTTTTGATCTTTTCTTTGTGTTTTCCTTTTTCTTTATCTTTCTACAACAATTGCATCCATCCTGTTAACAACCATGTGTGTATGTATTGTTGTTTGAATGGGAGAAGGAGGTAGAAGATATGATGTAGAAGGAAAAAATTGTCTCTTGAGCAAGAGGACTTATTTACTCCAATGGCATCATCAAATCCTCTAATAGATTGCAAGAGGAATCAAACTATCTCAGAAATTAATAATTGTTTCTTGCCATCCTTGGTACCAAAATCGACAATTGGCATTGTAGATATTAATTTTCCCTTGAAATTCTTAATCCACTCAAGATTGTTGGAACAACAACCATTAACTTTGCATATGCTTCAGTCTCATTACCTCCTGTAGCATATATGCTTTCAATATATGTCTGCATCACAATTCTCGCTTCTTGTTGTAAGAAGTATTTTGTTGGAGATTCATGAACTAA
>SNQJ01S0247299.1:0-12972 GCA_010110895.2 Picea sitchensis
AAATATGTACATGATGCTAACCATATAATTGATTGGTCTGTGATTCAGGTGGAACCAGAGGGAGAAGTTCTACCAGAACCGCAATGCATATTGGAAAAAAAGGAAACCTCGCTTCGAAACCGAACCATTGCACAGGTCAAGGTGAAGTGGAAACATTTTAGCCCAGATGAGTCTACATGGGAAATGGAGGATGCCATGAAACATGCATATCCATTTTTTTTTACACCTGTACATTCATGTCAAGTTGATATATAGAACATCAAGGACGATGTTCCTTTAAGGGGGAGGGAATTGTAACACCCTGTTTCCCCCATTCTGTAAAAATAACTATACTGGCCAAGTATTGTGGCAAACTCAAAAATGTGAATGTGTGATGTGAATGGACCTTGTGAAAAAGGTTAATGGATGTGAATAATATTATGAATATATATATTGCAGGACTGTTGAGAGGGGATGTGCTAAAAAAGAGACCACGATGGCTGGAAAAAGGTGGTGGAAGGCACCTGGAAAGGTGGCGTTAACTTCCACCGAAACCAATACCGTTTTTGGACTTCACTGGCCCGGAGAACCAAGAGTGGCTCGTTGGCCCTGAATTAAATGACTCGCCAGGTTGGTAGGTAAATGGATCCTCATGAGTAATGAGGGATGGGGGTGAACCGCCCATCCATAGAGTCCTCAAACCTGACCACCGTGAGGAAAATCGTGCCACACGCAACCTCGTCGAAAGGATAAAAGGCAGGAAGAGTGGGCGATCAAGGGGAATATGTGAGGGGAAGAGAAGAAGGAAGAGAACTCTGGAAAAATACAGGGTGAGTGATAGCGGAGAAGAAGGAGAGTAACCTTCGTTCTCGATCACTGGCAAATAGAGACTCAGTCTCGCAGCATCGTGGTCTCAACTCAGGGGTGGCTAGTGGTAAATCCGTTGGGAGTCGTTGAGCCTACGGTTGGGTGGAAATGAGCACCCCTCTTAGCAGTTGAAATCACATCGAGTGTTATTTCTGATAAGTGTTTTACATCTTGCATCTTGAAATTTATATGTTGACATGTATGCTCATAGTCTGTGCAGGTTATGAATGGTTTGAGTATAAGATTGTTTGTGTGGTGTTTTGATCAGAAATGGTGGTTGCATGCTTTTATTGGAAGGACCACGTATGGCTTATGTTTATAGATAGATTTATATATATGTATATCGATCTAATTCAAACTTCAAGACTGCTTTCGGGAAATCTATGCCCTTATTCGTTTCCAGGAATACCCGGAATAGATCTGCATGGCTTATGTTTATAGATAGATTTATATATATGTATACTGATCTAATTTGGACTTCAAGTTTGCTTTCGGGAAATCTATGCCCTTATTCGTCTCCAGGAATACCTGGAATAGATCTCTCCACAGAGATACCCTCTCTTGGAAAACTTACCAAGAACCTGAGAAAGGATTTGAAGGTGCAAGTCTTAGTAATCTTGTATGAGGAAGAATGGGCCTCTCAAAATCTCAAAATAGCCGTGTAGGGATATGAATTTATTGACGAACAAGATCCTGTCGGAAGATCTGTGGCCATTCATGACCGTTAGATTGGAGGAAGAAACAAGGGCGTTAAATGCCTTAACACTTTTCCTCTATCTTCGTGAGTAGCGAAGAAATCGGGACCGTAGATCCCCAAGGTCCATGGGAGTATCTGGACCGTTGGTTTTTCCATGTCCAGGGAGCGGCGGGAGAGTGCACAACACGGGACATATCTGAACCGTCAAATCTTAGTTAGAAAATCCGACAACCGTTGGATCTATCAGGAGATGCATGACGTGATAAGTATTGATTGACGTACGAGATCCTATCGAAAGATCCGTGGTCATTCACGACTGTTAGATTGGAGGAATAAACGAGGGCATTAAATGCATTAACCCTTTTCATTTATCTTCGTGAGTAGAGAAGAAATCAGGACTGTAGATCCCCAAGGTCCGTGGGAGTATCTGGACCGTTGGTTTTTCCACATCCAAGGAGCAGCGGGAGAGTGCACAGCACGGGACAGATCTGAACCGTCAGATCTTAGTTAGAAAACCCAATAGTCGTTGGATCTGTCAGGATATGCATGAGGGTTAAGCCCTCGTGAACAGAGGCAAAAGTCCCGAAAGAGGAGTTGATATTGGGGCTTCAGACTTTGGGATTTCGAAAGTCCTGATGACGAGAGATCGGGACACTCCATGGTGGAAATCCCAAAATAGATCTGGATCGTCCAATTTAGGGAGGCCACGTGTCGCGAGATCACCCATTTCGGGGATTCAGACATCGAGAAACAAAAGAGGAAGGTGAGCATTTTGACCTCGCACTTGGTGAAGTCCCGAAACAATCTGGACTGTCCATTCATGGAGGACACGTGGCAGAGATCGAGAGTGCATCGGTATTTTGGATATTAGGTATTCGAATTGATAGAGGATTTGTGTCATTAGGGGTCGCAAGTCGCTAAATCACGAAACAATCTGGACCGTCCATCCATGGAGGACACGTGGCAGTAATCCAAGACTTCGGGAGAGTCCCGAAAGGAAGAGGCCATTAGGAAATCGGAAATCGAGAATTCGGGAGTCTTGTTGACAAGAGGTTGGGCTCTCGTATTCATAAATCCCGAAAGAAATAAGACGGAGGTCTTATGAGGAATGGTCACCTGGATCAGGGCATAGCCAGGAGGGCTAATGTGACAAAGGCCATTTTGGGAAATCGAAAATCTGGAATTCGGGAGTCCCGATGACAAGAGGTCGGGCACTCGTATTCATAAATCCCGAAAGAAATAGGACAGAGGTCTTATGAGGAATGGTCACCTAGATCAGAGCATAGCCATGAGGGCTAATGTGACAAAGGCCATTTTGGGAAATCGAAAATCGGGAATTCAGGAGTCCCATTGACAAGAGGTCGGGCTCTCGTATTGATAATTCCCGAAGGGAATAAGACTGCGGTATTCTGAGAAGTGGTCATATGGACCAAGGCATACCCCAGGGGGCTAAAGGGAGAGTGCATAGCATGGGACAGATCTGAACCATCAGATCTTAGTTAGAAAACCCGACAACTGTTGGATCTGTCAGGAGATGCATGAGGGTTAAGCCCTCGTGAACAGAGGCAAAAGTCCCGAAAGAGGAGTTGATATTGGGGCTTCGGACTTTGGGATTTTGAAAGTCCTGATGACGAGAGATTGGGACACTCCATGGTGGAAATCCTGAAATAGATCTGGATCGTCCAATTTAGGGAGGCCACGTGTCACGAGATCACCCATTTCGGGGATTTGGACATCGAGAAACAAAAGAGGAAGGTGAGCATTTTGACCTCGCACTTGGTGAAGTCCCGAAACAATCTAGACTGTCCATTCATGGAGGACACGTGGCTGAGATCGAGATTCCATCGGTATTTTGGATATTAGGTATTCAAATTGATAGAGGATTTGTATCACTAGGGGTCACAAGTCGCTAAATCGCGAAACAATCTGGACCGTCCATCCATGGAGGACACGTGGCAGTAATCCAAGACTTCGGGAGAGTCCCAAAAGGAAGAGGCCATCAGGAAATCGAAATTCGGGAATTCGGGAGTCTTGTTGACAAGAGGTTGGGCTCTCGTATTCATAAATCCCAAAATAAATAAGACGGAGGTCTTATGAGGAATGGTCACCTGGATCAGGGCATAGCCAGGAGGGCTAATGTGACAAAGGCCATTTTGGGAAATCAAAAATCTAGAATTCGGGAGTCTCAATGACAAGAGGTCGGGCACTCGTATTCATAAATCCCGAAATAAATAGGACAGAGGTTTTATGAAGAATGGTCACCTGGATCAGAGCATAGCCATGAGGGCTAATGTGACAAAGGCCATTTTGGGAAATCAAAAATCGAGAATTCAGGAGTCCCATTGACAAGAGGTCGGGCTCTCGTATTAATAAGTCCCGAAGGGAATAAGACTGCAGTCTTATGAGAAGTGGTCATATGGACCAAGGCATACCCCAGGGGGCTAATTGTTGATCGAATCCTCTTCGACATTTCGGCATTTCGGGGTTGGCAGAGTTGAAAGACTCAACTCGCTTATACCATTGAGTCGCGAAATGCGAAAAGGTGCCTAGTTGTTTGGCCTCTGATCATGATCAACGATCACACGGAGGTGGGAAAAAGGGAAGAGCTAGTCTGTGCTAAGCCCCGTAGGATTTCGGGGATTCTGTCCCTCGAGAAAAGGAAAAAAAATTATTATTCCGTAGTGGGGTTGTGACACTAGGCTAACTAATATGTGGCATTCCTCACATCCAATGATGATGTGACACATGGACCAAGTGATGAGGTGGAAACCATGTCTAAATAACAAGTGGCATTCTTCACATCCAATGAAAACATGACATGTGTACCAAGTGGTAACCAGAGCTAACTAATCCACCCATCTTCGCCCCTTAATCCTTCTTCACATCTAATGACAACTTTACATAAGGACTAAATGATGATGTGGCAACAAGGATAGTTGAAATTCGACATTCTTCACATCCAATGGTGGCATGACACATTGGCCAAGTGATGAGGTGGTAAATTAAGGTAACTGACAAGTAGCATTCTTCACATCCAAAGACAACATGATGCATCCAATATAGTCATCAATTCTATCATCCTTGCTATAGATTCTTCCTCATTTGATGGATCCAAAAATTCATCTAGAGCCTTGAAATTATTCTTCTTTATCCAATTTTCTTAAAATTTATATGGATTCATTAACATGTTCTTTTTGTCTCGTCAAATATGAGTACATATTGTTTTCTTTCCTTCCAGATTTTATTTGAGGGGTTTTTCACAAAAGTGCATCCTTCCCTTTTCTTGCTCCCAATATAGGTAAAACAAAACCTTCTTAATATCTGCCTTATCCTCCATGTCGACCACCTCGACCTCTTATTCTTTCACCATAGCCACCTCTTCTTATATAGTCACCAACCCCTCTTCACCTCATGCAACCTAATTCTTGTCTATTGTTTGTATGTGATATATTGTCTAATATTTTGGCTTGTTTCTTTCATTCTCCTAACATTAAAATGTGTTGTGGGTATTATCTCGACAATTGCAACACATTGTTTTCTTGGTATTACTTAGATTGTGGGGACCATCTCAAGAGATACCATCAATGGCCATAGGGATAGAGACCATCTTATTTAGAGAACACTAAAAAATACACAATTTGTACAACTCAAGAAAAAATTAATATGGCAGAAAATACAAAATTCTATGACTTTACCATAACTTACATATTTTTTTGTTACATGTTCTATACATATGAATTATTCACATGAGGTGATTATTATAGTGCTTTCTTTTCAAGGACTAAAAAGAGGAGAGGATGTATTTGAATCATGTTTTCTTAAAAAGAGGAGAGGATGGATTTTTGAATCGTGTTTTCTTTTGGTCCAATGAAGGGGGGCATGAATAGAAACCTAGATCATGTAAATGAATGTTGTATATTACTTTGAAATCCTTATGTGACATTCCTCTTATGAAACAAGGATTTGTATCATTTTTTCTTTATTACATTGCTATTTTTAGTGTTTTACGCACAACATATATTCACAACATGTGGGTTCATAATTAAAAACGCCCCTTTATGAATGAATTACATGATAAGTTCTTGGTCAACAAGGTGAAGCCCCTGTGATCCTTATGAGTATTCAATATGTGTATGGTGGTCTCTATAATCATAAAAGTTTACTATGTTAGAAATGATGACATTTGATTCAATGTTGTATGGGTGTACTAAGTGAGATATGACATTTGCATGGTATTTTTAAAATTTGGGTCATTTTGCAGTGTTGCACACATAGTAATCTATCAAAAAATTATTTCTTTGGTTAAAACCTCTTGCTCCTTCCTATAGTTAGTTTTCATTGAAGTTGAATTTATTGCATTTCATTTTCCTCTTGCATGGTTTAAAGAGTCGATTCAAAATGCCATTAGTTTCACGACCACTCCTTTGAGTAACAACAACCTAAAATCAAGCGCTAATTAAAATTTATCTAGCAACTTTTCTAGGGCTCTTCAAACCCATCTTAGCTTAGGTGTAGAGATTTGGAATAAGATTGTGAGAATAACTTTCCAAAGATGCTAAACAAACATAAACCCTTGAGTTAGGGAGTGAAATCCGGTTTCTATATCACTGACTTTGGGAAGCCCTTCTAACACAAGGGTCAATCACGAGGTCGCATTGGGGCCCTCAAAGTAATCAAACCTACTCTGTTGGTCTTGGTGTCATCTGTCCCCCCTCTGCTTTAGTATAGTAGGTGGTACCATAGAGGTCATAATATTTTAGACTTCCTACACAATGTGACAAAATAGGGAAGGTGGTGTTGTACCTTGGATCGACGTTGGCTAGACTCACTCAGACTCCTTGGAGGGTTTCCCACTGCTTGGTGAGGTAACTTACATCAGGGTGTTAGTTCACTAAGCAGGTTGTCATCGTAACTTTCCCACCCACCGAAACGCATCCCCTTCGTGCATTGATTCTACGATGTTGGATTCCATCACCAACTAGCACTTCTTTGTGAGAAGGTTTGTTTTCATGCTTGACTCATAGATTAATTAGCGTGTGTTGTTTTTTCTCCTTAGTTGGCCTTAAGATTGAGCTTGTGTCTAATGGAATCATTTTCGGGTTAATTCCTAATTTTATTAATACAAAATATGGATATAATTAAAATAAAAGGTAATAAAAAAGTAACAAATAGCTCATACCTAACTTATGTCGTATAATTCTCCAACATTGTTCTTTACACTTAGTGCAACAAACACCAAATGGAATGGTTTACATAAGGTCAATGGAGAATTTTATTGGAAAATTCAAAATATTATCATAAACCCACATCTCACATATTTGTACATGCACCATAGATTCACAATCTTTCATGAAGAGGTCTGGGAGTGATCCAAATGTTGCATTGCTTCTTAATGAGCAAAACACTAGTTATTGAAATCAATGAAAAAAAAAACTTCCGAGGGGTTGGAACCGGGATTGAGGGGTGCTCTAGCTAAAATCATATGCTAGGAATCTAACAGAGATGACGGTTCCTCAATCCGAGTCTCGGTTTTCATTTTATGCCCAGTTGCAAGTCGCATCCCAAACCATTTCGGGGACTCTTGGCCAATTCTCGCTTAGGGCATAAAAGACTAACGAAGCAACATTTTTGAGTTCCGTGAGATGATGCAATCTTGTTTAGGCATGGACTGGGTGACCAAATTATCCATCCACTCCCAAGGCATTGTTTCGTAAATTGGCCCCTAAATCCAAATGTTGCATTGCTTCTTACTAAGCAAAGCACTAGTTATTGAAATCGATGAAAAAAACTACTTCCAAGGGGTTGGAACTGGGAGTGAGGGGTTCTCTAGCTGAAATCCTATGCCAGAAATCTAGCGGAGTCAACGGTTCCTCAATATGATTCTCGGTTTTCATTTTATGCCCAGTTACAAGTCACATCCCAAAGCATTTCGGGGACTCTTCGCCAATTCCTCCTCCAGGCATAAAATCCTAACGGAGAAGCATTTTTGAGATCCATGAGATTCTACAAGATTGTTTAGACATGGAATAGGTGATCACATAGTCCATCCTCTCCTGAGGCATGGTTTCGTAAATTGTACCCCTAAATCCAAATGTTGCATTGATTGTTACTGAGAAAATCACTAGTTATCGAAATCAATGAAAAAAACAACTTCTGAGGGGTTGGAACCGGGAGTGAGGGGTGCTCTAGCTAATATGTTATGCCAGGAATCCAACAAAGATGACGATTCCTCAATCTGAGTCTCGGTTTTCATTTTATGCCCAATTACAAGTCGCATCCCAAACCATTTCGAGGACTCTTGGCCAATTCATGCTCATGGCATAAAAGACTAAGGGAGCAACATTTTTGAGTTTCGTGAGATGCTGCAAGATTGTTTAGGAATGGAATTGGTGACTATATTTTCCATCCACTCCTGAGGAATGGTTTCATAAATTGGACCCCTTAATCCAAATGTTGGTTTGCTTCAAACTGAGCTAAACACTAGCTCTTGGAATCAATGAGTGAAGCAATTTTCGAGGCATCGCACCTGGGAGAGAGGGGTACTCTAGCTGAAATCCTATCCCAGGAATCCATTGGAGTCAACGATTCCTCAATCCGAGTCTCGGTTTTCGTTTTATGCCCAATTGCAAGTCGCATCCCAAACCATTTCGGGGACTCTTGGCAATTCCTCCTCGAGGAATAAAATCTTAACAAAGCAACAATTTTGAGCTCCATGAGATTCTGCATGCTTTTTTAGGCATGGAATAGGTGACCACATTGTCCATCCACTCCCAAGGCATGGTTTCGTAAATTGGACCCCCAAATCCAAATGTTGCATTACATCTTACTAAGAAAAATACTAGCTATAGAAATCAATGAAAAAAACAACTTCTGAGGGGTTGGAACCAAGAGTGAGGGGTGCTCTAGCTAAAATACTTTCTAGGAATCCAAAAGAGAAGATGGTTCCTCCATTCAAGTCTTAGTTTTCATTTTATGCTCAGTTTCAAGTCGCATCCCAAACCATTTTCGAGGACTCTTGGCCAATTCCCGCTGAGGGCATAAAAGACTAACATAGTGACATTTTTGAGTGTTGTGAGATGTTGCAAGCTTGTTTAGGCATAGACTAGGTGACCAAATTATCCATCATCTCCCGAGGTATGGTTTTGTAAATTGGCCCCCAAATCCAAATGTTGCATTGCTTCATACTGAGCAAATCACTAGTTATCGAAATCGATGAAAAAAACTACTTCCAAGGGGTTGTAACTGCGAGTGAGGGGTACTCTAGCTGAAATCCTATTCCAGGAATCCATCGGAGTTGACGGTTCTTCAATTTGAGTCTCGGTTTTCATTTTATGCCTAGTTGCAAGTCGCATCCCAAACCATTTCGGGGACTCTTGGCAATTCATCCTCGGGGCATAAAAGCCTAACGAAGTAGGATTTTCTAGCTCCATGAGATTCTGCAAGATTTTTTATGCATGAACTAGATGACCAAATTGTCCATCTGCTCCCGAGGCATGGTTTCATAAATTGGACCCCTAAATCCAAATGTTGCATTGCTTCTTACTGAGCAAAGCACTAGTTATCAAAATCGATGAAAACAAAAACTTCCGAGGGGTTGGAACCGGGAGTGAGGGGTGCTCTAGCTAAAATCATATGCTAGGAATCCAACAGAGATGACAGTTCCTCAATCTGAGTCTTGATTTTCATTTTATGCCCAGTTGCAACTCGCATCCCAAACCATTTTGAGGACTCTTGGCCAATTCCCGCTCAGCGCATAAAAGACTAACGTAGAAACATTTTTGATTTCCGTGAGATGCTACAAGATTGTTTAGGCATGGAATAGGTGACTATACTTTCCATCCACTCCCGAGGCATGGTTTCATAAATTGGACGCCTTAATCCAAATGTTGGTTTGCTTCAAACTGAGAAAAACACTAGTTCTCAAAATCAATGAGTAAAGCAACTTCCAAGGCATGGCACCCAGGAGAGATTGGTTCTCTAGCTGAAATACTATCCCAAGAATCCATCGGAGTTGACGGTTCCCCAATCAGAGTCTTGGTTTTCGTTTTATGTCCAGTTGCAAGTTGCATCCCAAACCATTTAGGGGACTCTTGGCAATTCCTTCTCCAGGCATAAAAGCCTAATGGAGTAGCATTTTCGACCTCCATGAGATTATGAATGGTTATTTAGGCATGGACTAGGTGACCACATTGTCCATCCACTCCCGAGGCATGGTTTCATAAATTGGACCCCTAAATCCAAATGTTGCATTGCTTCTTATTGACCAAAGCACTAGTTATCGAAATCGATGATAAAAAACAACTTCTGAGGGGTTGGAACTAGGAGTGAGGGGTGCTCTATCTAAAATCCTATGCCAAGAATACAACAGAGATGATGATTCCTCAATCCGAGTCTCAGTTTTTGTTTTATGCCCAGTTGCAATTCGCATCCCAAACCATTTTCGGGGACTCTTGGCCAATTTCCGCTCAGGGCATAAAAGACTAACAGAGAAACATTTTTGAGTTTCGTGAGATACTGCAAGATTGTTTAGGCATGGAATAGTTGACTAAATTATCCATCCACTCCCGAGGCATGGTTTCGTAAATTGGCCCCTAAATCCAAATGTTGCATTGCTTCTTACTGAGTAAAGAACTAGTTATAAAAATCGATGAAAAAAACTACTTTAGAAGCGTTGGAACCGAGAGTGATGGGTGATCTAGCTGAAATCCTATGCCAGCAATCCATCGGAGTCGACGGTTCCTCAATCAGAGTCTCGGTTTTCATTTTATTCCCAGTTTCAAGTCGCATCCCAAACCATTTCGGGGACTCTTGGAAATTCATCCTCGGGGGATAAAATCCTAACGGAGCAGCATTTTTTAGCTCCATGAGATTATGAAATATTATATAGGCATGGAATATGTGACCACATTGTGATTCTTCTTGTGAGGCATGGTTTCATAAATTGGACCCCTAAATCCAAATGTTGCATTGCTTCTTTCTGAGAAAAGCACTAGTTATTGAAAGCGATGAAAAAAACAACTTCCGAGGGGTTGGAACTGAGAGTGAGGGGTTCTCTAGCTAAAATACTATGCCAGGAATCCAACAGAGATGACAGTTCCTCAATCCAAGTCTCGATTTTCGTTTTATGCTCAGCTGCAAGTCGCATCCCAAACCATTTCGAGGACTCTTGGCCAATTCCCGCTTAGGGCATAAAAGACTAACGAAGCAACAATTTTGAGTTACGTGAAATGCTGCAAGATTTTTTAGGTGTGGAATAGGTGACTATATTTTCCATCCACTCCCCAAGCACGGTTTCATAAATTGGACCCCTTAATCCAAATGTTGGTTTTCTTCAAACTGAGCAAAACATTAGTTCTCGAAATCCATGAGTAAAGTAACTTTTGAGGCATGGCACCCGGGAGAGAGGGGTGTTCTAGCTGAAATAATATCCGAGGAATCCATCAAAGTCGACGGTTCCTCAATCTGAGTCTCGTTTTTCTTTTTATGCCCAATTGCAAGATGCATCCCAAACCATTTTGAGGACTCTTGGCAATTCCTCCTCCGAGCATAAAAGCCTAACGGAGCAACATTTTTGAGCTCCATGAGATTCTGCATGGTTGTTTAGGCATGGACTAGGTGACCACATTGTCCATCCTATCCCGAGGCATGGTTTCATAATTTGGACCCCTAAATCCAAATGTTGCATTGCTTCTTGCTGAGAAAAGCACTAGTTATCGAAATCGATGAAAAAAACAACTTCCGAGGGGTTGGTACCAGGAGCGAGGGGTGCTCTAGCTAAATTCATATGCCAGGAATCCAACAGAGATGACGGTTCCTCAATCCGAGTCTCAGTTTTCTTTTTATGCCCAGTTACAAGTCGCATCCCAAACCATTTTGGGGACTCTTGGCCAATTCTTGCTCAGGGCATAAAAGACTAATGGAGAAACATTTTTGAGTTCCATGAGATGATGCAAGATTTTTTAGGGGTGGACTAGGTGACTATATTTTCCATTAGCTCCCGAGGCACAGTTTCATAAATTGTAACCCTTAATCCAAATGTTGGTTTGCTTCAAACTGAGAAAACCACTAGTTCTTGAAATCAATGAGTAAAGCAACTTCCAAGGCATGGCACCCGAGAGAGAGGGGTGCTCTTGCTGAAATCCTATCCCAGGAATCCATTGGAGTCGACAGTTCCTCAATCCGAGTCTCGGTTTTCGTTTTATGCCCAGCTGCAAGTCGCATCCCAAACCATTTTAGGGACGGTTGGCAATTCCTCCTTCAGGCATAAAAGCCTAACGGAGCAACATTTTTGAGCTCCATGAGATTTTTTATTCTTTTTTAGGCATGGAATAGGTGACTATATTTTCCATCAGCTCGCGAGGCACGGTTTCATAAATTGTAACCCTTAATCCAAATGTTGGTTTGCTTCAAACTGAGAAAACCACTAGTTCTTGAAATCAATGAGTAAAGCAACTTCTGAGGCATGGCACCTGGGAGAGAGTGGTTCTCTTGCTAAAATCCTATCCCATGAATCCATCGAAGTTGACGATTCCTCAATCCGAGTCTCAGTTTTCGTTTTATGCCCAGCTGCAAGTTGCATCCCAAACCATTTCAGGGACTGTTGGCAATTCCTCCTCCGGGCATAAAAGCCTAACGGAGCAACATTTTTGAGCTCCATGAGATTTTGCATGCTTGTTTAGGCATGGACTAGGTGACCACATTGTCCATCCTCTCCGAAGGCATGATTTTACAAATTGGACCCCTAAATCCAAATGTTGCATTGCTTCTCACTGAGCAAAGCACTAGTTATCGAAATCGATGAAAAAAACAACTTTCGTTGGGTTGGAACCGAGAGGGAGGGGTGCTCTTGCTAAATTCCTATGCCAGGAATCCAACAGAGATGACAGTTCCTCAATCCAAGTCTCGGTTTTCATTTTATACCCAGTTGCAAGTCGCATCCCAAACCATTTCAGGGACTCTTGTCCAATTCCCTCTCAGGGCATCAAAGACTAACGGAGCAGCATTTTTGAGTTCTGTGAGATGTTGTAAGCTTGTTTAGGAATGGACTAGGTGATCAAATTATCCCTCCGCTCTCGAGGCATGGTTTCGTAAATTGGCCCCTAAATCCAAATGTTGCATTGCTTCTTACTGAGCAAAGAACTAGTTATCAAAATCGATGAAAAAACTACTTCCGAGGGGTTGGAACCAAGAGTGAGGGGTGCTCTTGTTGAAATCCTATGCCAGTAATCCATCGGATTCGACGGTTCCTCAATACGAGTCTCGTTTTTCATTTTATGCTTAGTTGCAAGTCGCATCCCAAACCATTTCAGGGACTCTTGGCAATTCATCCTCGGGGCATAAAAGCCTAACAAAGCAACATTTTTGAGCTCCATGAGATTATGCAAGATTTTTTCAGCAAGGAATAGGTGACCACATTGTCCATCTTCTCT
>SNQJ01S0247302.1:0-13248 GCA_010110895.2 Picea sitchensis
AGCTAGGTCTTGTACTTGAGGGTTAGATTCCTCTTATCAGTTGGTAATGAGATCTGCAAGTTGGGTCTTGTATTGAGAGTTGGTTCTCTCTTGGACTTAGTGCTCTTTTCATTTGGTGCTAATAAACCCTAGGGATTGTGGTCTCCTATAACACGTGATACAAAATCTTACACATATATTTGGTGTTTTTGTGTTCATGATGGTGATGGTTTATTATTGTTGATGAATATTGTTACATGCAAGTACCTAATTATGAATGAATAATAATTATTGAAGTGGTTTCTAACTAAATTTTTGAAAGAAGTGCATAAATATCCCTACACTGATTCACTCCCCCCCCCCCTCCCCCCTCAGTGTGGTCAATGTGTCCAACAATTGGTATTAGAGCAGGCCTTCACTATAAGCCTTACAAGCTTGAAGGAGATCCATGGAAACACAAATGGATGAACATGCAGATGAAGTTACCTTATTTTAGGAGATATATTAATCATCATGGACAATACAAATGAAATGTTATTTGAAGTAAAAAGGAGCAGGTGTTCGGAACATAGTTGTTAGTGGATCAGTTCTCTCAAATAATCAGTCAAAATCTGCAGCCAAAAAGGAAGAAAAGAATAACAATGCATTGGCTATCAAGACCATTTTCAATGGACTCTTAGGCTCTATCAAAGGAAGCATAGGACAACATTCCTCCACCAAGGGCCTATGGATAAAGATAGTGAAGGTATATCAAGACAAAAGACAAGATATAGATTACAATTCCATCAAGGAAAATGAAGGTAAAAAATCTCCAAAATATTCTGATTGCAATAATTCTAAATGTGATGATGTTGAATGTTCTCCTGCAAATGAAGAATGTTATCGCTCAGTTTGTTTTATATGCTCAAAATTCGTTAGAAGTACTGAGATGTCTTCTGACTGAATGCCCCATTCTTCAAGAAAGACTTCTTCCAACTGGTTCATAGAGGTGATGCTAGCATTAGGAAGGTTATCATACCACTTCTTACCATTTCCATGAAGAGTGTTTGAAAAAAGTTTCATCACTACATCTTCAGCATCATCATCGACAGGGTGGAGCATAAAGTAAGAATAAAATTCATTCATATGAAAGTCAGCTCTTTCCCCATTGCCACCAGTGAATCTAGGGAGCCATCTCTTGGATATCGGGGGCATTTGTCTTGGGTATCCTGGGATTTTTCTCATGTCTAAAGGTTTATAGCTCCCGGGATCGCATTGTGAAGTCATTGTTGGCTTCGTCATCAGTGGAGTCGCCAGATAGTTTTCTTGAAACTATCAAAAGATAAGGGAAAACACCCTAGTGGATTCGTCAGGTAAGCTTATAAGATAAGGCATCTAAAGACAAGGCTTACCGAAAATATTTTTCGTTTGAGGAGAATTGACTCAATGTTCCCCGACAACGGTGCCAAAATGTTATCGCTTAGTTTGTAGTCCAAGTTAAGTATCTGGAAGGTAAGAATCAAACTGGCGTAACAAGAGCTTCCCCACCCACTGTCACCTTGATGGGGGGCCCTTTCTATTTAGGGTGGCCAGGCCCAAGGGAGACGTCTTTAGTAATCTGGGGTTTTGAAAGGCACAGGTTATTGAAGGATAAAGGTAAGTTTTCCCGTTCACAGATTACCGCGAAGAGGATAGTCAAAATGAATATGAACCACAGAAAAGGCACATGTTTGCGAGACAAGGCAACAATAAAACTAATACGTGCAGATAGTGGTTAGTACTTCATAGATTAATGACTATCAACATTTAATATACATGAGCATAAATAGCAGTAATTATTGACGAAGTCAACGATTGCAAAAAGACTATGGCTTGTAATATTACTTCTCGATAAATACAGAATGATATAGCATTCAATGTAAACACATAATCCTTGAGTTAACACAAATGCATTAAATATCATTAAATGCTCACATATAACAAATTTGTTGCGTCAAGTATACTAAAGGTGACATCATCTTTTCTTTAGGGTTAGTTTGGTAGACAAAGAGGTGAACGTTTTGTTATTTAGCCAATGAAGACTATCAATACATCAATGTCTATCAATTAGATGACTAAGACACAACGTTTTGTATCAACCCAAAGTTCAAAAGAGGCATGACGTCATCATCAATCTAGGGTTAGTTGGACGTTAGGGTTAGTTAGGGTTTCAAATTTAAGAGTTTTGAAAAGATGTTTTGGCACAACAAACTCAACGTTGGAGAATTAGACCAGTGTCTTAGGGTATTATGGAGTCAATAAGAAAGGGCTAGGTCTCAGGAGAATCTAAATCTAAAGACAAGAGAGTTAGGCTCTATGGTGCTGCAATGGAAGGGCCCTAGAGTCAAAACCCTAAGGGGAGGAGGTTCATTCCGGTATTGCTTAAGAAAGGCCTCATGCTCCTCCCTCTTTCTTTAAAAATCCTTGGCAAAACGGCTAGCTTCAAAACATAAATCTAAGGGTGAAAAGTGTTGCAAGAGCAAGGCCCTTCAAACCCTAAAAGTCAAAACCCTAGGTGTAGATTTAACTAGGCCTAGGACGTCTTCTTTCTTGACTTATTTTCAAAGGCTAACTTCGAGGAAAAGGGGGTGGTGTAACAGCGGCTAGGCTATATCCTCATGTCAGTAAGCTAAAACAAGTTCTCTATCATGGGGACATATAGCAAGGACCTACTTGTGTGCTTGCTACCTAGGTTTCAATGATTAAGCAAAATAGCAACAATGTAACAATAAATGCAAGAAATTTAACCTACAACCATTCATTTAAAGTTTTGCAGAAATACTTACAAATCATGAAGAGCTTATCAAAACCCTAGTTGTAAAACCTTCAATGATAGAAAACACCATAAAATGCGAAGAATGATCCTCCACCAAGAGTTGTGCCTCACTTCCAAGGGAAAAAATCCCAAGACAAAGACAAAAATGAGGATTCTCACAAGAGAGTGAGTTGTGTTATGTTCAAAATGAGGGCTCAGCGTCCTCTATTTATATCATCCAAATGACCTTTAATTAGAAAATAGGTCATTAAAAGCTTGATCGACAAGGCGACTAACAATAATGATGTTTTTATTAAATGCTAAAATGTCATAATATGAGCTCAAAGGCGTCGAGGCCCTGAGCGTTGGCCCTTTTTGGGCGGGGCTCGACATTCGAGTAGAAACGTTAGCCCTCTGGGGCTTCTCCAAGAGATACCACAGGTGCCAAATGATCCCAACACTTTGCCACATGCTCCATAAAACATCCGGCTGCCTCAGGTGGCGTCTGTCCATCAAAGGAAAACGTTCCATCTGCGGTGGGTGATCCCCCTAGGTCGGTCTCTACCAAAATTGTCGGTGGTAGTCCTTCTTCCCTTCTGATGCATTGTCTCATCCTGGCGTTGTCTGACTACGTATCCTGGAACCATCGATCAGGCTCTTAGGCCCGTGGAAGTCCAGAGCTAGTCATATCCCCATGTGTATCGTTCAGGTACACACATCCATTGGGCATGGTCTTGCACATCAAAACTTCACGCCCTCCATGGGCTCATGGAGTCTAGGGATCATAGCAATGTCAATCATATTTCACCATTAAATTTATAGGATACATGCATGAAATCCCTAACATATCATCTAGAGCTCAAAGACATTACATCTCTTATACAAAGCTAAAAACCAAAGCCTATTGGGCTAGCACCAACAGAAAAAGAGGTCTCCTCAAGGAGGATCATTCAAGCCATGTTTATGAGGTGATATAATCTAGGGATGTCCAGTCATAGCAAGACCAAGAGCAGGTGTTGTCCGTGGGTGCCTCTTTAGGAGGTGAGATGTACCCGTCATGGATACTTTCCAAAGCCCTTTTATTGCCTTTATTTTTCATTTATTGTTTTTCTTTCCTTTTGTTTAAAGGTCTAACGAGGACGCCTTAGTGTGGTGACCATAGGCCCGGCTTGATGTTACCCAACTTTGGTATCTTCCACGAGAAATGATAAGGTTGGCTCGTGATGAGACTCCCTTTCCCTTATCCATGCAACCAAAAGGTCCTTTGCCCTAACTTTGGTGACGGATAATGGCAATGTCATCTTGTTGGATACCTATGGTGCATAAGGGCACCGTGATGAGACCTCCCATCCTCTTGGTTAGGTCTTGTTGCCTTTTCATAGGGTCCCTTTGGTTTCTTATCGAGAGGCCTTTGTGCCTTCGGGGATCTGGTGAAGCATCTCTAGGTTTTGTTTCCTATGGCTTTTATCTTTTTACGGATACTTTACCCCCCGGGCCTTTAGCCTTCTTCCCACAAGACAAAGTGCAACCCCAAAGGTCATCTAATGGCTGGACTAGGGAATGGGATGGATGTGTGGGAATGGAGAAATAATAAAATGATAGACCGGAATAGGGGAATGGGATGGATGTGTGGGAGATAAGATGTAAAATGATAGAATGGTGGGAGCAGACGATGGCTCTGCAAACCCCCCTTGGTGGCTAACCCAAACCCATGAATACAAGCTTGCTAAGTCACCCCATTAATCACCCCAACAATGGTCAAGTGGATTAGTGTAAGATCCAAGCAGTTATTAGAAATGATAGGAACCTAATGCATATATAAGAAAGTTATAATGATCAAACATGAAACATACCATGATACCTTGGACCAATTACCTCATGGAGCAAGAGTCCTCTCCGATGCAAGTCCAAGCCGATGGTGATGGAAGCTGTTGCTGCTAACAGGACAAGTATGGCGAAGAAGAAGAAGGATGGGCCCTCCAGGGCCATGCTCAGGTCAATCTTTCTCTTGGTACTCCATGTCTAGGACCTGTGGGCCTCGAGACATGATCTCCTAGTTATCCCTAGATATCGGGGATAACAAAGAACAATATCTAGAAGTGATTTGTGTAGAATCAAATAAAAATTATCTTATATATGAAGAAGAAGATTTGTTGAAGCTTAAAGATAAAGTCATATATGATCTAGAAGAAGTTAGCAATGATCCATAATATGATTCAGATTCTTTTGAGTATCTTGAAAAATTCACTAAGGAATCCCTAGAAAAGTACCAAAGGCATATCATGACACTAAAACAAATGCTCAAGAAATAGAAGAAAGTGAAACTAAGCAAGGGACCCATTTAGAAGAAAAAGAAGAAGAAATCAAGAGACTAAAGACTGGAGTAATTAGTCAAGCAGAACAAAATAAGAAGGTAGATGATGAGCTTAGAAAAGGCCTTGAATATCTTAAAGAAACAAAAGAAATCAATGTCAATCTAAGGACCCTAATTGAAGAAGACAAAAAGATATAGAAACTATTCAATAATCAATTAAATGAAAATGAAGAATTATTCCATAAACTAGAAGCATAAGTTGTTGATCTCAGGAGGGAAGCATAGAATTCAAAGACTCATATCAAGTTCATGAGTAACTCAACAATCTTGGATGAAATCCCAGATAGTCAAAGATCACCAAATGATAGATCAAGTCTTGGATACAACAAAGAAAATGAAGCTAACACTTCTAAGAAGAATAATGTAGGCCTTTCATTTTCAAATGGTGGAAGCAAAGATGCAAGTCAAGAACCTACACAAAGCAAGGAAACTTTCAAAATATCAGAGCAAGGAAGACCCCAAGAAATCTTCTCTACACCTCAAAGCAAATTTAGAAGAGATATGACCTCCAGGATAACACAAAAGCAAAGGTATGAAAATGTTTTCAATGGTAATTATTTCTCATGTAATGGATATGGTCGCAAAGATTTGGATTGCAGACATCATGTAAGGAAATATGTTGGAAGACTCCATGACATCCTAATATGTTCGAGATGTAATCATGTGACCACATTTTTGCACATTGTCACACCATGATATGTTGCAGCTACAGTGGGTTTGACCACAAATCCTAGGACTAATGGAATTCAAGAAGACAGACAATGATGAATACTTCATACTATATGGCAAGAAGAGAAAATGAAGCATGGAAGGAAGACAATGTTGAAAGGATGGAAGCCCAGAAAACCAGTGTTGAGAAACCAGGACACTTTTATAAGTGGATGAAGAAGAATGAATAGAAAGACATGAATAAAGGCACATGGAATGAGGAAATCCTTACATTTTCTGAGGCATACGTGGGATCCTATGGGAACATACATGTATATATGCAGTCTATCTCAATAAAATTCGCATTCATACGTGAGTTGTATGCGGTGAATTCACATACAAGAGGCAAATCCCTTTGAAAGAGGGGTGTACAGATGAGTTGCAACATGTTTTGATCGTACAACATATTTTATGCAAGGTCGGAGATGGTATGCTTCAGGTTTTCATGTTTATATGTGTGTTTAATGAATGTATGGTGATAATATGTTGTTGAGTCTTGGAGCATATACTTGATGCCTATATTGGATGCATGGTACTAACCCTGGTGTGTGGATTGAGGCATTTTATGTTAAGATGTAGTGTTGGTTATGTTATGCATTTTATCAAGTTATGGCACCTTGTTTATGGAGTACATCATGGGTGATGTGATACTAGCTACAGGTATATAATTGATCTATTGAGGGACATACTTGGTACATGTTTTGAGGTGTTATTGATGCATTATACTTTTTGTAGTGAATTCTTTTGAGGAAGATATGTTGTAGTACATGGCCGGTACATATGTGAGCTCTATTGATATATCTTGAGGAGTGTTATGAGAAGCATTTGTTTTGTGAGATTGGTGTATGATTAGTTCGGGCTTGAAGATACAAATTGGGACATATTATTGATGAATTTTTGGCACATCGGTTGATGTATTGTTAGAGGCCTACTTGTTGAATATCTTGGCATTTCGTTGATGTACATGTTGGCTACATTATTAAGACACTTATTTGATGAGTTGGCATATATGGTACATGTTAATTGAGGCCTACTTGTTGAGATATATTGTTGGTGCATATCTTGGATACATTGGMAAATGTTTTATGGTACTTAGTTGAGGCATATTATGAAGTGATATGACACTTGTTTGAGGTACATGGTTGGCATGTTGTATGGTTRATGATGGTATTGGTRTTGGTGATTAGATTGRCAYWTATMTTTAGTATGTGGTAMACATATGGCACATATTCTTGGCATATGGTTGAGATACATTTCATGATATATGATGTATGGTACATGGATGATGTGCATGGTTGGCACATGTTATAGTGATATTGTTACATCTTGATGAGTCACATCTTGATCTATGGATGATGCATGATTTGTACACACTATGTACATTGTTAGAGGGCCTTTCTAGTTGGCATATGGACGATGTGGCATATATGTACGGATATACTTTTTGCACATATTGATTGTGGTACATGAGTAGTCTTGGTTGATGCACATTTTTGTCATATTTTGCATATGGTTGAGAGTTGTCTTGGTGATTGATTTTAGTGAATGGATCTGATGTGGTTGATGATATTATTGTGACAAGCTCGTTTGGTGAATGGTTAATGCACTAGTTGGTGATACATGTTTGGTGCATGGTTGATTCACGGTTGATGGTACATGTTGAGGTACAGATTGATCGATTATTGTATGATGCATGGGTAGGTCCAAGGGTCATCAAAAGGAGTAGAAGAGCATGGTATACTTGATGCAATATTGTTTAGAAGTTGATCAATGTTCAAGTAGGGAAACAACATCTGTAATAGAAGAAAAGTACAGTGGTAGCATATTATTCACAATGAGTACATAGCATCTTGTAGAGAAGACAGGGGGACACATACCCACATAGGAAGTTAATCTTCTTCCCATGATTAGTTTCAGAGGTATTATTCCAAGATGAGATAATGATGATCATAAAGGGATCATTGGTGGCCATATCATCAACATTGCATCAAAATGATATTATTTTTCAAAAGGAGGGAGATTCGTCAGATGCATGGAGAGAATCCCACAGGACAATCCTGTCAGGGGGAGCAGCCCCAAAGATAGATACCCTTTTCCATTTATGTCAAAGGGGGAGAGATAGTCAAATTGATGTGGAGAGCTGAAAATTGATGAGAAGTGATGATCACAGAGGGAGCATGAGCATTTCCATTTCTAATTGTTTCTATCAATGATTGGTGTTCACATCAATGATTGGTGTTTCCATCAATGGCAAAGGGGGATATTATTGGACTATGTTTTCATTGATGTCAAGTGATGTCATATAAATGTGTTTTCATTGATGTGTGATGTAATAGATGGATTGATGTGTTGTCATCGATGTCAAGGTTGATATCAAAGGAAGTTGTATCATTGATGTTATTGATTGTTGGATTGAGTTTCCATTGATGTCAAGGTTGATAGAAAAGGAATTTGTATCATTGATGTCATGGCATGGTTGATAGGAAGAACCAAATAGAGGAACTCCAAAGTGGTACCCTTATGGTGAAATCCCTCATGGGAAGATGTTTTGTGAAGTCCAAATGGTTAAGTGGTTTGGTAGCCCTAGTAGTGTAGTGTTTGTGTAATGAATAATGTAATGAAAATCAATGAATTTGAAGATGAGACTATTATGGATAGATAGTACATGTTGTGTCATTTTCGGTGATATGTGGAATGTCACATAACTCCTCACGGTTAGAGAGTTATTCCCCTATGAAGTTGGAGAACCCTCATGAGTTATATAGAATCCCTGGAAGGTCAAAGAATTCAAGCGGGTCAAAGAAGTGAAATTATTCTAGAATCTCCTAGAATAAGTTGATGAGTCAAAGTGGGTGAAACTAGGAGTTAATCATGGGTTAAGTGGTTGAAAAAAGAAAATAATTAAAAATAAATCAGTTGCAACTAGAAGTGGTGAACTTACTATTTGTGGATAAAGTGGTTGTAAGTGGAAAAAGGAGTTAGAAGTGGGTTAGCCCTAAAAGAAGGAATTTGGTTAGAAGATAACCCCTAGAGGATTCTACTTGGAGAATATAAATAAGAGAGAAAGGGTCTCTTATGAGTGGGACTTTGAGTATATTGAAGATCTATTATTTTGTGAAAGATTGATTGCAGGTACTCACTAATGCATCTAAAGTGGTGCATCCCCCTCCACTCCTCAGGGTTTCTCGACCTCCCGGTCAATGATATTTACAAAATTGAATCGAATTATCCCTTCGGGACCCTGCTATCACCCAAATTGGTTTAACACGGGCCATTTATCACCTCAGACACAAGTCATATGGAACCCGCGGGCCCTTTTCTTAGCGCTTTTTAAAATGTTAAAACTGAGGGATGCTAGTTCCTTCTACTAGCCCCTCTCCACATGCGACCTCGAGCTATGAACTAGGGCTAAACCTCCTAAATTTCTTAACAACTTTGGGCTTCAAATGTTTTGGCAATAGATGCAACCCTTTTTCTCGAACACCGAACCGCGAACTCACCTGGACGATCGACGGTTCTTGCTTATCCGATAGCCAACGGTTTGATCTTCGTTGGACTTCGGTGTTCCCCACTCTTCGAACACCTCAAAACCTATGAACCATGAGGTTCCAAAGAACTCAATGAATAACCTTCGTGCAACTCTCCCAGATCTGACGGTCTGGAACGATTTTGCTTCCTCCTGAATGGATCTTGCTCATTAATTTACGAAATATTAAAGGACTCCTCCCTATTGAAGTATTCACCATTGCTATCTCTTCTGAGCTTGTTCCTCCTTCTAACTTTTACTCCTTAGAGTGTTTTCTTCGACACTTAGTTGAAATTGACCCTTTGCATGCCTTGCAATAGGTTTTCCTCCACGACTTATCTTCTTTGTGGGAGATTTTGCACACTTTGCAATGGTTCTTACGTGACGCAATTGTTCCTCCTGAACAATGTGACTTTGAGCACGTCCCTGCCTATACACACCTTCTATGGTTACTTTGCACTCTTTTCAAAAAACTACTTGTTATCCCTCCTGAGCTTCTGAGTCAAACTAGACCCTGTCAATGCACACCTTTCGGACATTATGCACTCCTTGCATACAAAGCTCCATGATGTATCTTGTGAGCTTATGAGTCAAAGTAGACCCTTTCAACACACTCCTTGTGGACACTATGCACTCCTTGCATAATCTCATAGAAGAGAAACAATTGAAAATTATCTAATTTTCAAACAGTCATACATTCAACCATGTAATGCATTCATAAACATAAGAACAGGTAAATAACAGAGAATTACAAGTAAACAAAAAGCATACCATTCATTCAGATAGACACAATAACAACAACCCCAGACACTTTGGATCAATCTTCTTTGTTATATTCATTCAAATTCTATATACATGGATACAACTTTGATAAGATTCAACAAAAATAACATTCAACAACCTTCAACTAAATTGCAGCAACCCCATTTCCAAACTAACTCTCAGCAGCCTTATTTGGGAAAAAATGCATACATTTACACAAGAGGGATCATAGAGTTTTCCCTCTGACTACCTTAGAGCTATGATATCGAAACAAAATCTTTCAACTACTAAGGATTTATTACAATAAATAGTCGAGACAAACAGGTAAGAGAGAATGCTCTAGATCTATACTGCAATCAACTAAATTAAAGGCAATATGATCTCCATCGATCTCATGCGATGATTCAACTCCTAAACATTTAATATATTCTTTAATTGCAATCTTTTCAATATAATTTCGTGAAATTCCATCCTTAAATTCAAAAACACTTCAAAACTTGTGCTAGGGCACTGAGTTGTCCTACACTTGTGCTTTGATGATGATGCTCCTGCATCATACTCCTCTAGACAAAAAATCATGGAATCTTGTCCATGAGCTCCTGCACTGAGTTTTCGTGCTTCTAAATATCTTCTTCATTTACCCAACTGGAATCTTTTTTTGGGTGTCCTTTCCACTTTACCAAATATTCAAAATAAGTCTTCCTCCTGGTCTTCTTACCAATCCTCTGACCTATGATCTTCTCCATCTTCGGCTTTTCTTCTATAGGCTGATGGAATATCCATCAATACTGAGAGGGGGGGGTGAATCAATATTACCTAGTTTTTCTTTTTAACTTCATCCATATTAAGCACACATATTAATTATTCAATTAAGAAATATATGATGAACAACAAATCCTTATGAACACAATATTTTATCATGGAACCCAACAAGGAAAACCACCAACACTTTTCTATTAACTGCAAAATTTGTTTTACATGTTACATAAAAGGAAAATGTACTTCCTTTTTTATTATCACAAACTGATCAAGATGCACCCACACCCTAATTTACCAGCACCAACTGGTAGGAGTCTAAAACCCCCTGTTTAGTCAGCTAAAACTGATAATGAAGCACCAACTCCCTCTATAGGCACCAACCTCCCCTTGCACCACCCAACCACCCTTAATGCATAAGTATCTTCAACTTTCTTTCCTGGAATCTGCTTCAACTTTTGATCTTCTACTCTGGACTGCAGAGACACCCTCTTCTCACCACCTTTTCTCATTTATATAATCTTCAAACTGGTGTGAGATATAAAACATCCTGTCCGTTTATTTGAACCATTGTACCTTTTCATTTAAAATGATAATCTAAACTTTAATTAATATCATTTTTCCTTCTTTTTTTTTTCATATTTTCATGATTTAACTCTCTTTTAATCATGATATGTATCAGTTCATTTTTGTCATGAGTTGATAACAGACATGGATTGTCTCATTATATCATACTCATGTTTGTGTCGCATTCTCAGTTCACCAACAGACCATATTCAAGCATTTATCGACTCTTTGTATTGTTCTAGTGTAACTTTCTGTCGAATGAAATTTGTATGAGGTGCTCCCTTCAAACCAATTTCTTATGACCATAGGCACAGAACCATAGGATTATTAATCTAGGAGATTTATTATATTCTTCCTTTTAAATATCTTACCAATGACGGTGACCTCACGTTAGGCGAGACGAGCGCTTGAGCATTTATCAATTCAATGGTCACAATTCAATCTCCTGAAATGGACGATTGTCGGGACTTCAGGTCTTCGCCTTTCAATTCTTCATGACTTCCAACATTTCAAATCTCTCAAATACAATATCGCCGAACAGATCAGATAGTTCACCTTTATATTTTAGATCCAGATCAATAGTTATATTTAATCCTTACATTACTTCTTCATTGCTTAATCCAACGGTCAGGACTTAATCAAGCAATGATATGGAAGGCCACCATTTACTCCAGGTCTTCAGACTATTATTCTTATGCTATTCTTCCACTATATTTTGACCAACGGTTGAGAATACACCTGACATCATATCGATGTTAGAGATCTCCTTTGGGTCTCCGGACTTCGGATATTTCAAATCTCAAACTTCACGCTCTCCCAGAATGCTTTTAGCTGGAGTCCATAGATTCATGCCACTTTACCTCCTCGAATCAATGGTCCTCGTTCACTTCAAACTTTGGCCTTCGACATTTCGGGAATCTGTCCTTCACGACTTCGTTCCTTTGGCACTTCAACTCATTGTAACTTTGGCCCTTTGGCCCTTCGAAACTTTGGCCCTTCTCAACTTCGGCCTTCAAGACTTCAGCCCTTCGACCCTTCACAACTTCAGAAATCTTTTCATTTGTTGGTGGTGAAACTCCTGAAGTTAAGCTCTCGGAGTGATGTCACTTTCTTATGTCACTTGATGATGTGGAATGAGCCAAGTGTCTTCCACATGTCACTCGTATATGTGATTTTCACATACCTGAAATGCCGAATCAACTTGAAACTTGTCATTGTCTGACTATGCCATGTGTCCTGTTGACGTGGTCTGCCTCATGCCCTTGAATCAGACGGTTGAGGTTTACTTCGGGTCTTTACCCGTAGTCCAAAAGATTACACCACGTCTTTTCTGGATCAGAAGGCCCAGATTTTCTTTGGAAAATTTGACACTTGAGATCTTCTTTGGATGATCTGACGACTGTGATTTACTTCGAATGATCTCATAGTCGACATCTACTTTGGATATCTGGATCTCTAGGCTTCAGGGATGTCAAATATCAAATTTATGGAGTGTAACCTCCTCACATATTTATATCTGAATCGAATGTTTTTCATTCGATAAGGATCTCAGATCAATAGCTTAGTCTTTCTGCGATGCAACATTTCTAACTTATCATGTCCTTCCACTCGAAATTGATCCGACAGCTAATGCAACTTCGCATTCCGGGGATTTCAAATCTCAAACTTTCTGGAGTCTAACCTCCTCACAACTTTAGATCTGAACTAAAATATGTTCATTCGATCTGGATCTTGGATCAATGGTTCAATCTATTATGTGATGAAGATCTTGTAGCTTTAACCTGTCCTTCCACTTCAACATCA
>SNQJ01S0247303.1:0-13012 GCA_010110895.2 Picea sitchensis
ACATAAAATATGTCAAGATAAATAGATTAGAATATGTAAAATTTCCTAACGTATTATGAGAGTTATAAAGATGGATTCCATTAAATCGTTACACACCTACAACTAAAATATTTATTAATTATTTGGAATTATTACCATAATTCCACCAAAAAGCTATAACATTTATTAGAATCAATGAAAACGGAGTCCTCAACCAGGCAATTTCTCTTCACCACAACTAATTAAAGCTATTATACCACAAATGGCCTAGAAAATAGGGACACGATCCCTTGCAAGTTTTATTTTCCAATAAAATTAGACATGCAGAGTCTAAGTGCTCTCATTAGAAAGGCTAGTCTAACCTTTCCTTTATTTTCAAGGTTCAATAGTCCTTTCCATTCAAACTAACACAACCCAAATTTTAATGGCTCCTTAAGCATATGAGCCCTCTCAACATTATTACAAATAGAATAGCCTTCAAGCACAACGAAGAAATTTCTCTAACACTAAACACATCAAACACATAAGAAAGTAGCCTTCAATCACAATGAAGCAATTTCTCAAACACAACAAACACATAAGAAAAAAAATCGAACATTCATTCTTCACCTCAAACGACTTCTTACTATCTACAATCAAAATACTCACATTTCAGCCAAAAATAGAAAATTAGTTTTTTATCTATAGCTTTTCCTTCTTCTTATTCTTCCCTAAGTTGTCTTTTGTTTTACTTCTCTCCTTTAATTTCCTCCTCTTCCTCAGATTCATTACCCTCACCAAAAACATTTAGGCTCATAATATTACCTTCACTTCTTTGATCCCTAAAAAAGGATAATACAACTACTTTTGAAATTTTTTAGTTGATAGCCTTATGAAATTATGCAATTGTATCTACAAAATCATTTCAAAGGTCATAGCATGAAGACTCAAAAAGGGTCCTTTGAAAACAAATTTTAGGTGAGAAATTTGAGATTTTGGAAGCGTAACAAATCAATGAGGTGATGGGATGGAAAATTAATGTGTACACTTGATCGAGGCTTTACTTGAGAATCATCCTTATTTACTTACTTTTTTATCATAAATTTGTTATATGGGTGATGTGGTGAATCACCTTTACATCCTTTGTTTCTGTAATCAATGGGGCAACATCCGCTTTCTTCACACTAGGTAGGTATCTCGAATAAGTATCCCCCCTATAACCTCTCCTATTCCTGCTAATAGTAGAAGGGATGAGTAAATTATTCAAAGAGGCATCAGAAAATGGTAGCTTCAAAGGGGTTTTCCTTGGTCTCATGTTCAGTATCACATATCTTATGTTCATGGACGATGTATTCATTTTATATGAAGATTTTAGAAGGATAATCAAGAAGATTAAAATATTGTTCTCTCACTCTGTAAAATTCCACATTAATCTAGAAAAATCCACATTGTCCATGTGGGAAATTATAGAGCTAGAGAAGGGGTGTTATCCCAATTATTTCCTTACCAAGTGATTGATATGGATCAAGGAATTAAGTACTCAAAATTCCACTTGAAACCAAATTTGTATAAAAAGTGTGATTGGAAATGGTTGGTTTCCAAAGTAGAAAAATAGATAAACCATTGGTGAAACCAATGGCTATTAGGAGCGAGCACATTTGTAATTTTTAAAGAAGTACTAGAATCCCTACTAGCATATTGGATTTCATTGGAGGAAATTTTGTTATTAATTTATCTAGTTAGGATATAAAAAAAAGAGAGGTCCTATGTTAGCTTCCTAGAAAAATTTGGCATCTCAAAAAGAAAATGGAGGATGGGGCCTAAAAACATTATTCCTATTCTCCAAGACCTTAGTTGCAAAAAAAGTATGGAGGCTAGTACAGGGACAAGGCTTGTGGGTCTAGGTAATGAAAGCCAAGTATTTGTCCCGATACATAATTCAAGAATGTGTTAGGAACATGGTAAAATAGGTGCATAGTGCATCAATGGTCTATAAATCTATGAAATCATATTTCCATTTGGTTGGTCACTAGATGATCTAGAAGGTGGGTGGAGGGGATAAAGTTCATATTTGGCTTGATGGGAATAGGATGTAAAGGTATTCATAATTTTATTTCTTGTGTGATATAGGTTTTAAGAAACAAAGATATATTTTCACTAATATATATTGTGATAAGAGAGATCTACAAATTGGTAAAAAAAATGGCTTTCCTCAAAGGAGATAGGTTTGGGAGAAGAATTGAAGCATGGAAATCATATATAGATGATTTCAAATATAGTAATGTCAGAATAGGGGAATAAGATGACCAACAGTTATGGTCTCTCAATACTATAGGGAATTATGTACCCAAACTAAGATATAGAGCCCTTGTTGAGGAAGGTTTGGAGGGAAAACATATTTGGTGGCGTAAAACCATCTAGAAGCTAAGGCTCCCCTTCAAAATTAATTATTTTATGTGGTTTTAGCATAGGGGTAGACCTAGGTTTCAACACTTCAAAAACACACCAACAAAACCCTAACTATTTCCCTTTCGGCAACACCTACGAAGAAGATGAAGTCTAACTTGAGGTAGAGGCAGGTGTGGTTGCAGGACTCTAGTTTCTGCAACCTTAGTTGGGACACAGATATGTTATTACAATATTCTAACAAAGAACTTAGAAATTTTCATTCATTAGTACTTAACCCTTGTCTACAGTGCATATAAACCCTAATTACAGCGCAACGCAATATTCAACAAGATTCAACACATTCAAGCACTAAGCACATCAACATAGATCAGATCTAGCATCCCATTCACATCATTAGGCACTAAGCTATCATATTCATCTAAGCATACATCATTGCACTAATCATTAATCATATGAACCATAAAACAACCATAATGAACAAAGAAACAACAACACAGGATATACGTGGTTCACCCCCAGCCTGGGGTTACGTCCACCAACTCTTCTTCTCTTTATTGTCTTCTGTCAATATTCTACATGCACAGAGACACAAGGTCCTACTCTGCGTAGGACAAGAGATTTGTGCGCACCTCTCTAGATCCTCCTTCCCCTAGCTAGGTTACAGCACAAAGCCTTTGAACACTCTCTTACACTCACTTGCACTTAGCCTTGCAAGTCTCACACAGTATGCACAAAGCATTTACAACTATCACTTTCACTTAGAACATTGGTCTTCACTTTCCCTTTTGCACTTAGCATCACACCCTCTTGCACACCTAATTAGATTGCCTAGATTTCTATTTATACATTACAAAAGGGCCTAAACATGGGTAAACCCATGGGTCAACATCCCCATACCGGTTACATAAGCCTAAAACCCAAAAATCCCTAAAAAGGAGCCGAGATACCACAATCTTCTCTTCGACTTGCACTCTGCCTTCAACAGCCTATCGAAGTCCCAAAATAGGTCAAACCTAACCAAAGATCTCCAAGACTTGGTCAAGGGTCGACATGCTCCCAACACTCACCTGTGACTCATCCCGAGTAACTCTGATCTAGGTAGCTCTGCCTCAAAATCCTCAAGTCTGGCTCGAGTTTCTTCGACCTGCTGCTTCGCCAAGGCCTCTTGCTCGACGAACTCTAGAATAACTTCCTCATTCACAGGTCCCTCTAAGAGTTGTTCTACCGAAGTGACTACTTGTTCCATCTCTACTCCTCGGCCTTCAATCTCCTCAAATAGTTGGCAAGCTTCGTCCTAGACTGGTTGGAGCCTCTGAGTCACTTTCGTGACTTTTCTCTATATGGTGTAGACCTACTGTTGAGCAGTACATTGTTCCTAGGATATTTTCATTCTTTCAAATGCTGACAGGAGCTTCAACTGCGCCTGTACTGTCGCTGCTTCTTTCTTTGCCTCTTGGAGTTGTGACTCCAGTGTCTTCAGTTCAGGGTCCTCATTAAGTCGCTCATAAGTCTATGCACTTCTATTGATAAGTTGTTTACATTCCAAAGATAATTCTCTGATCCTCTCAACTGTTCTTCGAGCAGTGGCTTCTCTTTGGTCTTGCAAGTCCTATAGAGTACTTGGTATTGTTTGTAGCTCTAGATCTGCTATTCTCTGTTGAAGTTGCTGGATGGATTCAATGAGCTGCACTACTTGATGTTCCACTGGGTCTTCCGCCTTTTTTCTCTAAGCCTGTCACAGAGAGAGGTGCTCTGCTGACTGCTTCTTTTACTCCAACCTTCTTTGCAAGCAGTTGTTCTTTCTCATGTTGTATTTGTGCTTTCTCCTTTTTGAACTTTGCTTGGAGGTCATCCTTTTCCTACAACACAACTCAACGTTCCTCTATCACTTCCTCCTGGGATTGCTTCAGGGCCACTGTGGCCTGTTCTGTTTCTTCCTGTGCATGATGAAGGCGAGACTCGGTCGTATCGGCTAGTCTGCAGATTTGGGTAGGCTCATATCCCAACTTTGTTTCTTTTGATGGCAGGGGCGCAGTGGACACTGCTCAACTAGGGTGAAGGGCCTGTTGTACCCCTCGTAGTTCTGCTTCAATTTTCTCACACATGTTCTCTTTATTAGCTTGATTTCTCTACAAAAGATCTTCCAAGATGTCTGATACAACTGCGATGATGAAGTCGAAGTCATTGAGCTTAAGCACAGTCTGCAACTTGGTCTTACTAGCTTTTGACTTATTCCTCGAAGTGGGTTTCATGGGAGAAACCTTTCTTTCGTGAGATGGCTATACATCATCAGGGGGATTTTGTGGCGGTGTTACTTTTCCTTTCTTCTGTTGATCTTATTTTTCATTGTTCTCTTATTTATCTACTTCATCATCACCTCCTCATCCAGGTGATTCTAAAGCAATTTATTCTAATGCACTGCTCAGCTGTTGGACTTCTTATGTCTTCTTCCTTCTACTATTTCTAGGTGTATCATGCCCTTCAAGAGTGACCACCGAGCTTCTGATTAGTTCGGGATCGGACAGTTCTGTGAGGTCAACAAGGATAAGGATCTCTGCAGGGCACTCCTTAGTTATTTCTTCTAGGTCCTACTGTGTGAGTTTGTAATAACTCTGTAGTACTTATTTGTGTTCGTCACTACGTGCAGTGATGTAGATAAACTGTTTGTCAACATGGAATTTCACAACTGGCCTGAACCTGTGAAGGGTGTTTGGCATTATACGAGGGATAGCCTCAATAGCCCTCTTTAGCTGCAGGTAGTAGGTGTGGAATAGCGCGTTTGATTTCCATTGTTTTCCCATATTGCTCGAATACCAGAGCGAAGTGAACTTTGTGTCTAATGGTTCAGATGTCTCTATTTCAGGGAAGGTCACACCTTTCGGCATCACCCAAGATATGAACGCCATGAGGATCAACAAACAACTAAAATTGAACTCATATCCCTGATCCTGAGCTTCGCAGAAGTCTTGGTCTAACTTGTTCACTAAGTACTTTTCCCAGTTCATCTGTAGCCCCTCCACGCATTTTCCTACGAGGTCAACAACAAACTCTTTGACCTGGGTGGGTCTGTTCTTCCGAACTAGCTTACCAGCAATCAACTGGAAAGAAAGGTACACTATGCCATTCTGGATGGAGGCTACCTTGTAGCCTTGCTTCCCCTTCTCCACATCGTCGTATGTATATTTATTCTCCTGTGCCAGGGCATGGTCTGCAGCCTTCCCTGGGTAAAATTATTGCAGGTCTGGTCCCTGCATGCTCAATCCGGTGATCTAATGGATTAGCGTTGGGTCGATGGTGATGTGTTTATCTAGCCATAGGTAGCCACCATGGAAGCTCGACAGCTACAGCTTAATGCACACATTAACCTCTTGTTGCCTTCCAAAATGGGGTATTTTCATTACGTTCAGGATGGTAGACTGCGCGAGGTCCATAGTCCATGGTTGGGGGATTATCCTCGACTTCTCCCCCTTCATCCTAGTCAAATACCTGTGAGGTGCGATCATGCTGATGTTCTTGCAATCCACTAGGTTAAAGTCGTTGATCTTTACTTTCATGATATTATCCATCTGAGGCTTGCTTGTGCGTATCCCCTTCAGGAGGTACGCAGTAACCAAGGTGTAGTTGAAGTCCCTGCAACACTGTCATGATTCACTGCATCAGCCAGAGGAAGGATGTAGTCGGGAAGTATGGATTGGATTAACTTTGCGTTTTCCAAGTCATCTCGATGCTTGGTTCTTTTCTCCGTCGCAGCTCGGGATGGTCGGGATCGGGGAGTAGTCGATAGGGAGGCTTGCACTCCTCGCTTCGATGAAGCTTGAAGTCTGACAGACATTACCTTCTCAGCCATAAGTTCGATGAGAAATTCTTCGACATAATTTTTTGCGGCGTTAGGTTCGTCCTACATGCACGCTCAAGATTGGATAACTCAGGTCGATGAAAAAATGCTCAATGCAATAGAATAGGTAGCGAAATCTTAGTAAGCACAACACGGTAACAATGAGTTCTCTTGTTGGCTTGGATACAATTCGTGAAAGTGTGCTTGGGGCAACAATTGATAGAATAAGTAGACAACGATGTAACGAATCCCTCCAATGAAAAAGAAGCCTTCATCAATTCACTTATGTTCGTTACAGCGCGGTCCCAACGGTACGATGGCGAGCTTGTTGATCATAACTGTTGTTCTGACGATTCAGGAACGTCAATCTAATGGTTATAATGCCTCCAATGGTCATATCGCTTTACCATGGCGAAGTTCCATTCTGAGCTTCTATGATATTCCGACGAAGTTCAAATTTTGGAGACCTTCCTTATGTGAAGTCTTCTCTGGAACTTCCTAAAATTTCTCCAACTTTGCTTTCTTCTTGCTGATCTTTCTAGCCTTCTTCCCTATGATCTTCATCTCGATATTCCTCTTTCCATTATGATTCTTATCTCCTCTTGGCATAGTAACTTCGCGATGTTGGTGGTCTTTGCTAGGGTTAAAGGGAAATACTTATTCTCTGTCTCGGGTAGGTGATCTACTCCCTCATACAGACATGTGTTTCAAATCTTCTTGTGTTCTTTCAACTCCAACATCCAAATTTTTGTTCCTTAGTAACTTTGACTGGTTTTCTTGTTCTTATAGTAAGTGTGCTATTATATTAGCCACAAAGTCTCTTTATTCTTTCTTTTTTTGTTCTATAGCTTCCTCTTCTTTTCTTTGGGTCTAATATTTCTCAATCCAAGGCTTTCCTAGTAACATCGCAAATGGGGCGTTGTTCTCAATAAATTTAACAACCTCAAATTCTTCTTCTGTCGAAGCGCCATGAGCACTCATAGATGTCTGGGTAAGTATTCCATATAGGATTGTCATATTTCCTCTAAATAATCCTATTCCTCCTAATGAAGGAATCATAGCAGGCTTTCCTAAGATTTCCCAAGTTCTTTCTGTCATAATATTCACCTGTGTTTCCTCATCTAGAACACAATCTATGTCAAAGTCTCTTATTCTTGTTTCTATGCACTCTTTTTCTTTTAAGATCTCTAATAAGTTGATATCTATGTGGTCATTCAGGGTTTCTTTCATTTGTAGTAATACTGTCTTTGATTCTTTCTAGGGTTCTACCATGGTCTCCGTTTCTTGGCCTTTCTCAGGGTTTTCTTGTCTCATATTCATTCTTTCAACCTTAGCAATCATTCCAGGGAAACCCAGAATGCCATGGTCCACTTGTGTTGTGGGTGGAGCTCTTATGGAACTCACACCACTTCCCCATGTCCATTTTTGGCTTCGTGGTGTTGTTCTTTGCTTGCGACTTTGGCAGGTTGTCCAAGGTCGCCCCGCCTTGTCTTGGTCCTTTGTTCTGTGTTTTGGGGGTACCTTTCCCTTGCTTCTGATTTGCAGACCCAAAGTCTCACTTCTTCTGTTTGAACTTCTGCTCAATCTTGGCAGCATATCGGTATGCCACACCAAGTGAGGAGATGTCGAGGAACTCCATTTCCTCCTAAATGTATCTATGCAGACAACTGTGGTACTTTAACACCAAATGTTTCTCTGAATCTTTGATACCCAACTTTGTGCGTAGGGTATGAAACAAATTCGTCAGCTCATGCACATCTTGGTCCCTTTGTTGCCGCAGTGTAGTCCATTGTATGTATTTGTCCTCATAACTCCCCACGGGATAATATTGTTCCTTGATGGAATCTCTGAAATAATTCCAAGTGGGTGCGATCGAGAACAGAGAGGGTTCCCCCTCACCCCGTTCCTCCCAGTAGGTTTCCCACTAGTCCTTGACATGGGGGGCGGCTTTGAGGAGTGCAGAAATAATTCTTTCTCGATCGGAAAATTCATGAAACTAGAAATATCCTTCTAACAGATTCAAACATCTATCTACGACATCTGCATCTATTTGGCCCTAAAATATAGGAATGTCAAAGTTTACTTGTACCTTAAAAGGAGTGGCACCTTTAGAGTGGTTGTTGGATGTAGATGCGCCGCTAGTGGGCATCCGTTGAAGGATCTGGGCAAAGTTGTCCATCATCACATTCATTTGTTTCTCAAGGGCCTCCTCGAGCAACATTTTGATAGGATCTCCTGCTCTCTCATCTTTCTTTTCTTCCCCCATGGGCGGTCGTCGGGGTTTGTGAGGCTAATCTTGTAAAGGTTCAACTAGATTGAGCCCTAACTCCTTATACCTCGACCTCGTTGGGGACATGCAAAGAAGGATCGAGAACGAGTAGACCGCTCTGATACCACTGATCCAGATTTATGTAGGAAAACAATGAAATACAAAAATACACATAAACACAGAGATGCAATAGAAATAAGACTTCATTTCATTAATAACAAATGATTGAAATACACTTACAGACAGAATGGAAATGAACTAGCTAGGGCATTGGTAGCTTATCTCTGAGAAGAGATGTGGCGGCTACTGGCCTCTGAACTATGTTACAATGAGGCTCGAAGGCCTATTATTATTGAGAAACAATCGAAAACCCTAAACATCCAAAGACCTAAACTTAGGAGATGAAATGCCAAGACTATGGGCCTCGTTTGGGTAAATTGGTACATCAACTTCCTGGGGACATAACTTTGGCATACGATCTTCATTTGATGCGCTCAATACCTCGTTAGAAAGATATATCTGAGGACTACAACTTTTGGGTCTCAAAACGACTCCAGAAGTTCATCACCCGAAAAACTACTAAAAAAAGTAAACTGTACGAAAACTGAAAAGCTAAAAGAAACAATGGTGGGGTCCAAGTGGAATAGGTGGGTGGCCACCAATATCCACCTGGATGAAAGTTTTTGTGTAAAACAAAATGGCACTGAAACTTACATGGAACAATAAGCCCATGGAAATCAAAAGCTAAGAGGATTGTATAGATTGTTTCCATAGGTATTTATTGGAATATCTGAGAAATATGTTATATGGTCTTGTAGATATCGTCCAACTCATCTCTTTATTACTTTTTTAAAAGCCATAAATTTTGATTCTATGAGTGGTCAGTGGCCACTATTATCATGCATTGGTTTCAATGAACAAAACGAACAAAATAATCATCCATATATATAATGCTAGTGGAAAACTAACCAAACTAAAGACAAAGATACTTGTATTTTTTCAAAATTATTCTTATTTTATAATTTTTATTTTATAAAAGTAATTTATTCAAAATTTTGTGTTTAACTCTAAATGAATTTTGAAATGTTTTTTTTATCATTTTTTATTTTTCTTTTTAACATATTATTTCAATTTTAAAGTTAAAAGTTTTAACATAACTTATAATAAAAAGATGATTTTTTAATAAACTTCATTATTAAAGGTAATTTTTCAATTACTTTATTATTAAAAAAATAATTTATCATCAAAACATCTAAAATCACAATTTTAAACAAAACTTCATTAAAACTTTACTATTAAAAAATAAATTTTTATCAAAACATCTAAAATTTATTATTAAAAAAATAATTTCTTATCAAAACATTCAGGATCACAATTTTAAACAAAACTTCATTGTTAAAAAGCACAATTTTTTAATAAAAACTTATTTATTAAAGGATTAATTTCCTATCAAAACTAACTTAACTGTTCAAGAACATAATTTTAAACGAAACTTCATCATCCAAGAATACAATTTTAAACAAAAGTTTCTTTGATAGGAAATACAAAAATTCAAAACATCTAAATATAATAATGTAAAAGAAGTACAAATTCCAACCCCAAATCCGACCAAATAATTTGTCACCGTACAAGTCTTCAAATAATTCGTCACCGTACAAAGTCTTCCACATTGAATGGCGACTAGAGATACTCCACGGGTAAAAAATGTTGGGAAGGTCCATGAAATTAAGGTAAGACTAGGTCAGACATTCCAGATTACTATATAAAATTGGAAATTTTCAACTGTTTTACTTTTAATTTATTTTCGTTTTCAAGTGACTTGACTAAGTTTAATTGTGTTCCTATGATTATTCTGGTTGTCTGTGATTTGACTAATTTTAATTGTGCATGGATAAAAAAATTAAACAATTAAAATCCTCCAATGAAATTAGTCCGACTGATTCACCTTCTTGGTCAGTCACCCACGTGCGGTTAGAATGCATTCTTATCTTCATATGGAAACTAATTACGCGGGAGAGTGATGCCAATCAACATTCTTATTGGATGGTTTTGCAAAATCAGAAATTATGTATCGAATCCTACATCACCTGTATTCAATACTACGAAGGATGAGGGTGCTCCCTTCGTCCTCAACAACTTCGAACTGCCCTCTTTTGCAGGAAGAGGTGTTGAACCCCACCAGATAAGAAAATATAGCGCTTGCGGATATCTGGAAAGATACTCAAGGAGCACACTCTTGGAATGGGTTATTAGATCCCATCAATCCTGTTTTGAAAGCGGAGCTTTCTCTACCGCTGGCTATGAAGTGACCCAGTATATGTACGCGGAAACTGATACGTTGGGGAGGCCGATAGAGAAATCTGTTTGGATACGTTGGGGAGGCCGATTGCAGTCTGCACAAACGCTGAAGAGATACGAAGACTAGGAAGGCGGGATATTATAGTAGCATGGAGAGGAACCGAAACAAGCCAAGAATGGATACAGAATGTCAGAGACATTTTAGTTCCTGCTCGATTATCATTTAGTCGTTTGAAGCACAAGGGCGTCAGAGCCGGATTAGCAACTACTGCTCGTTTGAAGGGCAAGGGCAAGGGCGTTCTAGACCGAGTATCAAGTACTACTCGTATAGACTACAAGGGTGTCCGGGTCGAGAAGGGGTTTTTAAGCTGCTACATCTCTAAAGGACAGGATTCAAGATGTGCCAGAGATACTGTTCTTTCAAAAATTCTAAGACTGGTGGATGAATACAAGAATGAAAGTTTGAGTGTAACTTTGACTGGGCACAGCCTAGGAGCTGCTCTGGCAACGTTAAGTTCATATGACGTTAAAAAAATCCTTAACTCAAATTTACCGGCACGGCCTATACCTGTGACTGTATTTGCATTCGCAAGTCCGTGCGTAGGGAATAGAGCATTCTCCTTGCGAATTGAGGAGCTAGGAGTGAAGGTGTTGCGGTTGGTGAATAAGAACGATGTTGTTCCCAAAGTTCCTGGACTTGTTTTCAACGAAAGTTCATGTGAATGGATGAGTAAACTGTTCGATTGGCTTCCTTGGACATATTTTCACGTGGGTGTGAAAATTGTTTTGGACAACAACGACATCCTTAATCTTGATCCTGCTTATGCCCACAGTTTAAAGGTTTATCTTCAACTGATTGACGACTATGTCGGAGAGGGTAGACCTTTCAAATCCTCAGGGTGAAGAGAGTCTGCATCGATTTCAATGACTTATTGATTGGAGACCTTGGCATTCCCCTTATTGGTGGCAGTACCAGTACTAGTACCAACACCAGCAGCAAGATCAAATTAACCGAATGAATCACCTGAAACCTGTAAGCTACTAAGATGACTGACTGAGTCTTATCACAATGGCCAATCAAGTGACCAGGACGAAAAAAATAGGGTAAATCAGAATCAAACGCCTTTTGTAAGAGACCTAATTTCTTATACAGTAGACTTGTTAAGAATTTCGATTGCATAATACACTTCAACTTGTTAAGGTATATCGATGTTGATTCATTATTCACTTGCAACCAGGGATTAAATTTGAGTTCTTCATTGTCCTTAGGAGCATTGTAGCTCTTCATAGAAGGGTTTAAAATTATTTTCAATGCAAATGAAAATTAATATAAAAAAATACTTGTCAAATTTAAAATAGAAATTATTTTATATTTTTTCATTTGAAAGGCAAGGATTTTTTTTTTAATATATTCACTTTTTATTGTTTTTATTACTATGAGTTAGAAATTTAGAAATTTCATTAATAAGTTCTACTTTTTATCTTTTCCTGTTTTTATAAGTTTTTTAGTTTATTAGTCATTTCCAATTCCCCTATATCTTAGTAATAGAAAAAAATGTTAAGAATCCTTTTCTCTATATCTTAGTAATAAAAAAAAGAATGTTACCAATATTTCATATGTCAAGTTAATTCAATAAAAGAATTGTTATATTTTTTCTATAATACAATCCTATTTTTATGGAGCTCAAGCATGCATGCATATTCTATTTATTAAACTCACAGAGATGAAAGATAAATGGTGGATTTTCTAAACACCAGCAACAACTAGTATTGTAAATTGGAAGTGAATTCTCTAAATACTAGTAACAACGAGACTTGTGAATTGGAAATTGGGAGATATATTACTACACAATGTAAGCCAATTTCTTTTGTCAAGACAACCCTTCCCAAGTAGGTTTATCTTTGTTCCGTTGTATTGAGAATCTAGCCGGCTCATTTATTCTCCACAATATTGTTTCTTGTGCAGTATTGTGTTCGTTTTTCGAAGGTTTTCCAATACATGTTAGTGTAGATTGTGTTTCTCCTTGTCAGATATAAATGAAAATATCATATATAAAACCGAACTATTACCTACACATTGGGGTGGAGAGCTCCGCAGAAGAACCGCCAATAAAAACGTACTTGATTCAGTTCATAATTCCATGCTTCCTATTCAACACAGTAGCCCGGCCAAAAACTTCTTTAGAAGTAGTCTGTTAAGGTCCTAACCCGCACATAGGTAGATCAATGTATTCGGATGTAAT
>SNQJ01S0247304.1:13080-24321 GCA_010110895.2 Picea sitchensis
GGATGACAAGTGGACTCAAAAGTTTGTGCTTTGTTCAAAGGTGACACGAGTGCTGCCAACATGAGATAATATCCTTTTCCTGCCCATCTTTTTTGTTTTTTCATAGATAAATGGATGTTATGATATAGAGGAGGAAACAAGTGTCGTGAGTAAGAAAATGATTCCAGTAGTGGAACATACCTATGATCATTGTAAGGGGGTGCATGTAGGAAATGAAGTCTCAGGGGAATGTTTCCTCGTAGGGTACATGGTGTCAAGATGCAAAGGATATAAACAAGGATATGTTGGTTGATGATGCAAACTGCTCGAGATAATAAGATTATAATGCAAAAGAGGGAACCGACAATAGGCTTAATGATGCAAGCAAGAGGATGAGATGCAATTACAACTTAACTCCAAAGAATGTCCTTTTTTAGAAATTTAGTCTACTTGGTCTGAAAAAGGGTTAAAATTATAGCAAATAGACATCCTTTCAAATCCAATTTACGAGTGTGAAAGAGGCAAGTTCAGTAGAAATATTTTATCTTTTTGAGAGAGTCAGAAAATAGCTTAAACCAAACTCAGGGGATTTTTTCTAAGAAGCCTATCACGGGGGAGGCCAAGGCTCCCGTGCAAGACTTCTATGGAAATTCAACAAATCATAGATAGCTAACAGAAGATTGGGAAAACCCAAAGCTTTCCAAGTCAAGGAGGATAAAATACTTCCAGAGGTTATTTTTTCTACACTATATCAAATGATGCCCCTTATTTGGAAGGGTGTAGAAGAAGGAAATTGATTCTACACAAGATCATTCCAATCAAAGGAAACCTCCCTAGGACTTGGAGGGAGTGTACTCGAAGAGAGTGGAATGCTCCCTTGTTCAGAAGGTACAGGAATAGAAATGTTAATGACATGGTCGAGAGATGCATCTCCCCCCAAAATAAGTTGGGGATCAACTGGAGATTTCATCGGAACGACCGCTAAATCAACCAAACAAGGATTATAATGTTGGGAAACCAAAGATGACTCACAAACCAAAGGGATATCAGACAATGACTATGCTTCTTGTACCATATCCATAGTAGGGAACAAACGAGTAAGGTGATTCCCTTTGCAAATCCTAAAAAGGAACTTGGGCTTATGTCCTATAAATCGAGGCTTCTCAATCGTATGAATTCCCCCAGCATGAATTACGGTGGCTGGTGAAATTCTCTCAACATGACTTGCAGAGGCTAGTGGCTCATCTCCAACATGATTTATAGAGGTTGGTGATGTATGTGTAGTGTGACTAACAATGACTAGATTTTTTCCCCCATCATGACTTGCAGTGGATGGTTGTGGCATTTGAGACCAAGGTTTCTAGCAAAACTCAGTTTGAGAAATCATAGGCCAGTAAGGGTTATGTTCTACACCTTGGAACTTCCCGAAAACATATTATCCTCCTCCAAATTTATTCATAAAGGGTTGTAAAGGCATCATCACCGAGGAAGACATTTCCAAAGAGAAAACGTAATGACAAGGGTTACTCAGGTGAGGATATATGTGGCCCCTAAACGAAGGAAATATGTGAAGGGGTTTTCCCGTACTATAAAGATGACTCCATTCAGATGAAATACCAGGGGATAGATGGAGGTCCACCATGGGAAAAACGTTTGTAGGAGCTGACATAACAGAAGAAGGATATATGGATGGAGTGTAGTAATTGGAATAACTGCCCATTTGAGTACTTTCTCCTAGAAGAGTGAAACTAGGATTGGATCTATGGGAAGGAAAATTCCAACCTCCCACAGTGAGATTTGGTTGAGGGATGTGACTCCCATCAAACAAAAATGTAGAAAAATGAGGCATCATGCCCCCAGATCCAAAACTAGAATTCATATAAGAAGGTGAGGAAGAGGATGGCAAGTGTGGAGACATGTTTGGCATTTCAAGAGAAAGATGATTAGAGGCCCAAGGTACTAATTGAGTAACATGATTATGCATACAACTAGGAAACACAGACAAATTCATCCCCATAAAATGATCAAATACCATGGGATGAGTAGCGCTAACTGATGGAGTCAAGGGGAGTCCACTATCTATAATAATGAAAACTCACAATGCAATACAAAAATCCTAAGGCCAACTAACAGTCAAAGAGCACACCAAAAATTAAAAAAGACCAATATGCACACAAACGAGATAAAGTGGCTGAAAGGAGCCTCCCTCCCTAAAGTAGGTATGCTTCACCGAAGAGGGGCCTGAGACTCTCTTCAAAATATCGGAGGTATCTGAATCAGTTATAAGGGCCCTTGTGGGATTAAAAGCTAGTCGGTCAGATGCCCCTAGAGAGGTAATCCTCCATAAAGGTTGTGTGATGTCTGACCCTTATCTGACTTAGGGTACCTCCAGAATAACCCCTGCAAGTAACCTATGTTGCTACTTATGTCAAGCGACTAAGCCACCACAATATAACCAATGCACACATGAACAGTCGTAAGTCAGGTCCACCGTATGGGCAGGGTAATAAAGACCGAAATATAGAAAGCACCGCCTCTCACAGAGGCAAAGTTACTAGAAAGACCCCCATATATGAATAGATCCCTAGAAATATATCTGACGCTAATAAGTTATTGGAGGGATATCTCCTCAACCGACTTAGTGCGACCTCATGCTTAACTCCAGTGTGAGCAAAGCCTCCCGACGTCACCAATTATACAATGAATTTCACCACTCTCTTAGTTAGACAGATATGTTGAGTTTAATATCCTTGGAGAAGTTTACTCACAAAATCCTATTCCAAGTCTCTAAATCTTAAGCTAATTTGTGCACCTTGGAAAATAAAATCGTTTCTAATAAATTTTAAATTTATCAGCGTAACTTTTAATGGATTGTTTAACTAAAAATATGTGGTCATGAAACTTGATGATGTTACGAATAAAAAAGTAAAAGAAATGATTATGAATATAATGCAAAGTACTAACTTCAATTCTCAACAAATAATAAGCTTTTTCAATTCAACTCCGCAATTTCAAATCACGTGCAATATTTCCATACATATATCAAAATCAATGATAAGAACCCAAAATATCAAATGCCATGATGAAAAATGTATATTTTTGTATTTTCAATATAAAGGAAATGAAAGTGGAAGGACTAAACAACATCTTGATATAGAAACCCTATTGTAAGAAAGAAAATACAAACCAATTAGTTTATCAAGAAGCAAACACCCAACCCAAGATGCAAGGAAAACCAATGAAACAAAAATGACGAGAAAGAAAGACTACCCAAAAATTCAACCAAAGAAAGGTTTACTGTCACTTTGCATGCACTTAACAGTCATGACAAATACCTAAGAAGACTCAACAACCATCAAAACTTACCCAACAAACACCAAACTCAACAATCAAGCAAACAAGGATGATGTACATGACTGTTCAAAAGAAAACCACATATATACGCCCCTTACAGAATGACAGATCGTGTATGTTCACGTCTGTCAAGAGAAAACCCATGTATATGTACTAAAACACTATCAGGTTAAGGATAAGGCCGATAAACTCATACTCAAAATGAAAATGGGCTCTCAAGTAGTCAAACAACAAGAAAATAAAGAAAACTGAGAGCAATCAAAGGAGAAAAAAACTCCAAACCCCGAAAAAAAAGATTCCCTCCCTAGTATGGTCGCCAACTTTGTTCTGAGGAAAATCACTCTATGGCATGGGGTAAACCACAACAGATGGAAATGACTACAGAAATCAACTCTAATCTCAAGTATGCTATATAAATAAACATGCTAACAAGACAAGATAAAGAGCCTACCTCATCTAGACATTCGATGAAGTCCACCATTGAGCACTTGACTAAAAGCTATATACCTGCAACTTGTCCTCAACAACCAAGATACACAAGAATATGGTGATAGTATATAAATTTAGCACATATAATAGCATAATACATCAATAATAATAACAAATATTCCCCTGTCATAACAATTCAAATATTTGCAAGACATTAATTGGATGAGAAAAGAGTATTTCTATTAAAATGTAATCAACAGAAGTGTATGATTGACAAACTTTCATGTCGGCACATTCTAAACCGAGAAGCTAAGTCCCTTCTAGCTGGGCCTCCGCCACTTCAATCCTCCACCAAAGGAAAGCTCATATAAGAGATAAAATGAGATTCTCCATCAAATAGGGAAGATCTTTGGGGTTGAACAATGTGTTCAGACTTAAAAAGACAAAGGGATGCAGACTCAATTTGAAGTGAATAATTTATCTAGAGTAAAATTTCTCTCAAAGTTGAATTCTTCTCATCTCCATGACTTATATATGGCCCATTTATAGCCTTCAAATGGAACTGAAGGGTCGAGTTGGAACATTTCTAGTATATGGAAGGTCAAGGATCATGGATCTTGTGGCGTGACATAGAAACTCGATACCATTTTTTTAATTTTGGGTACAAAACCCAATGTACGTGGGTTTTAATGGTGAAACCTGTGTATACGCATGTTGTATAGTTATTAGGGTGTGTATATGTGGAAAAGTATGTTTTTTAGCTCTGGGAATTGCAAAAAGGGGACTTCAAGTCTGCATACAGAAATGGAAAAGGCCTTCTAAGAAAGTTACATGGCATGAGGAAAATCTTGCAATAAAACACTTACAAAGATACATCAGGGTTATATTTCCTTTCTCTTAGCCTAGTTGCTTTATAGTGCAAGAATCTCTCTTTCTCTATGCATCATCTCCTCAGTATCTAGACATCGATTCTTTTCTTCTTAGCCTATCTATTGGCACAGGACAATTTTGGGAGAAAACCAAGGAAATTTTGAAGATTTCAATACAACGTCGGAAAATAGGGGAGCATGTTGGAAATAGAGGAAAAGAAGCACCAAAAACAGAGGAAAACCAGTGCTGAAAAAAATAGTTACAAAGTGGAAAAACTGTTGCAAAGCAGTTGGAAAGTGGACAAGCGTTGACTTGGAGAACGATTGGATCATGGACCAACCAAGATTAGTTCAAGTAGAAAGTGGACAAACCTAATCTTCTTATGGTTAGGGTTTTTGTAAGGGCATTGTCCTCGTTTTGTATAAGTAGAATGTATTAGGACCATCAGAGAGTGGGTGTGTATTGTTCAGGTTGTAGTAGATCCTTTTGTTGAGTAGGAGGTATTTTTGAGAGAAATTTGTGATGTCTGGAGATCGTATGTAATGGCGGAAGGATTGTACCATTCCCAACACTAGACTTTGCAAGAATATGAATAAGTAACCCAAGTGACAAATATTTGTGGACGTAGCCTGGGAGGGGTTGAACCATGCTATAATTGTGTCATGTGTATGAATGGTTTCATTGATGACTGTTATATTTGAGTTAACAAGATTTATGATGAATATGTTAATTGATAAAGGTTATATGACTATGCACTAAGGATAAACTACTGAAATTGGAAGAACCATACTAAGTAAAGGAATTCCACAACTAGTATTTAGATCTGAATCTTATGTTATAGTAGACGAATACCTAACATTGAATACATTCTAGTATAATGGTTAATGAATTATTATTGGAATATTAGTGTTATTGGTGTAAACTAGGATCGAATGAGGTTTTGAGGGCTAATAGTGAGTAGATCCAATGCCTCTAAGAGAGAAACACATCCCATCCCAAGGTTGTAGACATCTGTGTCCTACGACCACCCATTGAAGACATCTCGGGTGAGATTGCGTAGTGCACTTTGTGCATTGTGTTTCCTTATGGTATCTAGAAGGGTCGATGGTTGAAGGGTTTTTGGTGATTCTATAGTTAGAACCTGGGTCAGCCCATAAGTAACCAACAATGGTTATGTTGTCTGGAAAAAAAGTGGCCAGTTGTGGACACAACTCTTAGAATATGGGATCTTGCAAGACCTACATGGAAGGGAAGATAAGGTACATGCAGTAATGGAAGACTTAAAACAATGACAGAAGACATTGTCACTGCCAGAAAAGATTAAGAAAACTGCATAAATGAAGACCCTATAGGCAGAGAAGAAATAAGTGTTACCTGAGAAAATCACAAGACAAGCTCAGTTGGAGACTTTGCATGACAAGGTTGAACAACTGGTCATGGATGTTGACACAAAAAAATCACAAGTGGAACAGATAGGATTGAAGGGAGGAGATATATTAAAGCCTCTAGTCACCATGCAAATGGTAGAAGCCATGTCAGAGAAAACCAGCTAGGATCAGGAGAAATGCCAACAAATAACAAAGATGTATGAAGCACTGGAACAGGCGTTAAAATATGCAGGAGTCTGTGAGTGACTCAAGATGAGTCACAATGTCAGTGTTGGAGGCCTATTGGCATAGGCCAATTTTGGGAGAAAACCAAGGAAATTTTGAAGATTTCAAGACATCACTGGAAAATAGAGGATCACGTCAGAAATAGAGGAAAATCAATGCCAGAAACAAAGGAAAACCAACACCGAGAAAAGTATTTTCAAAGTGGGCAAACTGATGTAGAGTAGTTGGAAAGTGGACAAGCGCTGACTTGGATAATAGTTGGATCATGGACCAGCCAATATTAATTCAAGGATAAAGTGGAAAAACCTAATCTACTTAGGGATAGTGTTTTTGTAAGGGCATTGTCCCAGTTTTGTATAAGTAGAATGTATTAGGACCATGAGAGGGTGGGTGTGTATTGTTGAGGTTGTAGTAGATCTTTTTGTTGAGTAGGAGGTCTTGTTGATAGAATTTTGTGATCTGTGGAGATCGGATGTAATGGTGGAAGAATTGTACAGTGTGAAACACTATAATTTGAAAGAATATGAATAAAGAACCCAAGCGACAAATCTTTGTGGACGTAGCCCAGGAGGGGGTGAACCATGGTATATATGTGTCATGTGTATGAATGGTTTCATTGCTTACTATTATATTTGAGTTAACAATATTTACGATGAATATGTTAATTGATAAAGGTTATATGACTGTGCACTAAGGATAAACTACTGAAATCGAAAGAACAATACTTAGTAAAGGAATGTCATAGATAGTGTTTAGATCTGAATATTATGTTATAGTAGTTGAATACCTATCATTGAATATATGATGCTATAATGGTTAATGAATTCTTATTGGAATATTAGTGTTATTGGTCTAAAATAGGATCTAATGAGGGTTTGAGGGATAACAACAAGTAGATCCAATGCCTATGAGAGAGAAACACATCCCATCCTAGGGTTGTAGACATATGAGTCTTGCGGCCACCCATTGAAGCCATATCTAGTGAGACTGCGCAGTGCACTTTGTGCGCTATGTTTCCTTCTGGTATCCAGAAGGGCCAATGGTCGAAGGGTTGTTGGTAATCCTATAGTTAGAACTTGGGTCAGCCCATAAGTAACCAACACTATCTTATCACTCTTCTTCTACAAAACATACCCATAACAATAACTAGCAGAATAGGACTGAACAAAGAGAGAACCTCATCCTAGTTGAACCTATCATATAATTCTCAACAAATTGGAACGCATATTCTTCCAAACCATTACATATTTATACATAAATTCTAGGGCTTAAAACCCTACTTTGTTCATCCCAAAACCTTATTACAATACATGATAGCTCAACTTAACTTGTTGTTTGGGATGATTTCACCTACTTTTTCGTCTGCATGTTTCTTTTGTACTCTGACTAATTTTCTTCCCACTTTCACATGTCCTTCTATCTTTAGCACGTCAGGTTGTAATCCTTCCTTTTCTCCCTCTTCCTTCTCTACTTTATTATTCTTTCTTCTTTATTCCTTTTTTTTCATCTTGTACTTTTGGATGTGCCTCAACTGTACACTCCTTAGTCTTCCTTATTCTTTTGCACACATCTTCTATACTTAGGATTTTTATCAAAATTGTATCCAAAACGACATGTCCAATAGGAACCAAACAATCACTTGTGGCTTGTCCCAATCCACTTAGTCCTATTGCAAGCTACTCCTCTCTTGGATGAACTTATGGAAGGATTCCTTAACTGTCACAACTTCCTTTATTATTTCTTTCTCCATTTATACAATCTCTTTGACCCCATGCGTAGTCAAGGATGTAATTATTTCTTCTGATTAATGGGATTTTTGTTTCACCTTTCCATGTGTAGTGGCTAGTTCACCTATCACCCTTATTGTTTCTTCCTGTAGCAGTTCTAAATGTCGCTAAAGGATATTTTGTTGATCCCTCGTATGTTCTGCTTCCACGTATGAATTCCTCTATGAAAATTTTTTTGTCATACATTTATCTAGTGGAATTGTGTTGATTCTCTCTTAATCATGTTGGGCCTTTTCCTGTGCTTCTCTTAATTTGGCCTCCGCAAACTTCATCTCTCAATCTTTGACCAGGTATGTCCATATTTGTGTGCTCTTCTCGTAGATTTTTGTGCACTCTTCTTATATCTTCTTGATGTTGGAGACTATTTTCATCATTATCCTTTCTCTTCTTGGTTAGTGGCATTCCTGGTGTACTTTACAACTGTAGTTACTCAATATTTGATCGAAATCCTTTGGTGACTTTTCCAATCTTCAATACCTTCTCTTGCATAGTAGCTTCTACTACTATCGAGACCTATGGAATTTCTTTGTATATATTTTGGATGGCCTATTGTGTATTTTGCACCATACTATCAGCTTCATCCTTTTCCTTTTGGGTCTTCCTGGACCTTTCCTCGACTTCATTCTTTTCTTTATTTACTTCTTCCACTTTCCCTTCCATTGTGCTCTTTTGTTGTAGAAAAATTTCATACTATTGTTGTAAATTATCCTTTTCATCCTCTACTTTCATCAGTTCGTGGTGTTCCTCCTCTCCTCATATCCTAATCTCGTGCAACATGTATTGGCCCTTGGTTATGGAAGTATGAAAAGATCAAGGAAGAAAAGGGAGAATGCAAACTGCGTGGAAGACATGGTGACTGTTATTGGGTCGAAGTGAGAAAAAGAGTAGAAAATATGGAGAAAAGCCCGAGAAATCAAGCCATTGGAAGAGGATATCGGGGATGATAGATAAGCAAGGAAGAAGGATCATGGACAACTCAACAAGAGGAAAAATCTATCGATGGATTCTTTGGAGAACCGCGTGAGAAGAAAGGAAAGATAGGTTGGCAAAGCCCTGAAAATATGGGTCAAGTTGACCTAGGGTTTTAGACACCTAGGGTTTTGGTATCTAGGGTTTTGGACACCTAGGTTTCAGCCTAAGGCTATCAGTGAGCTATTTGTAATGTATAAATAGAGGTCATGAGGGCCTATTTTGGGTTGGTATGATAATATTGTTATTTTTTTTTTTGGTATTGATTTGGTTGAGAGAAGAGTATTTCATGAGAAAGAAGTGTTGAGTACAAGAGCCTTCTAGATTGTAATATATTCAGCTAGGTGTGAAGATCAACCCTATAGCTGGGTGCATAGGGAGGAGAGAGAAAGAGAGGATAAGAGAGAATATTTTCTAGCTAAGAGCGTAGATAAGAATTGTATGCTTTATCTTAATATAGTATAGCACAGTTCTGTGGACATATCCCTAGAGAGAGAGTGAACAACATATATTTTGTGTTGTGTGTGATTGATCTTCTGTCTCTGTCATTTTTATATTGTGATTGCATTACTGCTTTAGATATAATAAGTAGATGTGAAGAATAGATCTAAGTTGATAAGTGATATATGAATGATGTGTTGTTATTGTGTTAGATCCACTTGATATTCCCTTTGGTTGTAGACATCTATGACCTCCAACCCCCTCATAATTTCTTCAGGTGAGACTGCATCTACTTCGTAGGTTTTGCTGAAAGGGTCAATAGTTAGGGAGTGTTGGTGCACTCTTGGACCTGAACCCTGGGTCTTTCCATGTGCCAACAAATGGTTCTTTTGCTAGGAAAAGAATATTTTTTAGGGAATGTCAAGGTAAATTCCATCTAAGATAGAGATTCAAAAGTGGATAGAGGATCAAGAGAAGGACTTTGTTGAATCCCAGAATAACAACCCTAATCTTAGCACTGGGGATTGGTGAGGAAGATATATCTTCACCGATATACACGAGATATTCTTTGGAGGGATCCATAAGGAGATATATGAGTGGCTAGCTACATTAGCAGATACCCAGTCCAAGATCTGATCTAGACCTCCTATGGTTTGGATGTCAGAGTTGATCAAGAAGTTCAAGAGAGTTGATAACATTGTATCAAGAGTAGTAGATCACTGGTTTGATAGTACCATTGGAGGGTACATCACAGAGTTCGTTGTTGATAGAGTACAATCATACAACCAAGCCGATAAATATTTATTTAAGAGACCCAAAGGGAAATTTTTTCATTTTCTGAAGCTGAGAATCAAGATTCTATTGCATGAGAAGAACATCTTGAAGACACAATATATTGGTTGGATCAAGAAAGGCTAATGTTCAAAAATTCGGACTGCAACAATGACACAGAAGATGGACACACACGTAGTCAGAGATTGTTCTGAGAAGTCCACCTTGAAAACTTGTTTAATAAGAACTACGGGGAGGAAGGTTTCTACAGTGGAGAAGAAGCAGAACCGATAGACGAAGAAAATTTATAACCACTAGGGAAGAGTAAGGAAAAGCTTAGGAGCTTCGTCGAAGAGAACCTTAAACCTCAGAATATGTGCAGACCATCGAAGTAAGTACTTTTATCCCTCTTGTTGATTTAGTAGTATTAAGAAACCAGAGTAATCCCAATCACCAGAGCGTCCAGAGCATTGTCAATAGTAGTCCACCTCATATTTAGTCAGGAACCCTAGAAAGATCTATGGTAGATGAGATGAGACTCCCTATCTTTAGGGGAGATGGATCTGAAGATCTTGATCAACACTGGTTTCTATGTGAATCCATATGAAACATTAAGAATGTCAAAGATGAAGCTATCAAAAGAACTCAGTTTAGTACAACTCTCAGAGATCGCACACTGAGTTGGTACATGAAACTTGTCCAAGGACTTGCACAACCTAAGCCATTGAATCAGATCAAGAACACGTTGATTGCAGAATTCAAGAAACCTAAGACATAATCCCAATGTATCAAAGATCTGAAAGATATCAAGAAGAAGGTGGTTGAACCTATTTGGGAGTTCGATCAGAGATTCAAGACCTTAACAGGTCGATTGACTTTTCAGATCCTAGACGAACAGAAAAAGGAATGGTTCATTTCTTCCCTTCTACCACACATTAGAGTTTCCCTGATGAAACAAAATATTTCTTCACATTCTGAGGCATTGGAGATCGCCATGAAGCTAGAATCAGCCCCCATGGGAGAATCCA
>SNQJ01S0247305.1:0-13070 GCA_010110895.2 Picea sitchensis
TTGGCCAAGAGTGCAGATTAGAACTGTAAGCTTTATCTTAACATATCATAAGCACAATTCTGTGGATGTTTCCCTAGAGAGAGTGTGAACCATGTACATCTTGTGTTGTGTGAGTGATTAATGCTTTGATCTCTGCCATTTTTATACTGTTATTTGCATTACTGTGTTAGATCAAGATCTATAGCTGCACAGAGTAGATTTCACTGGTAAATGATATATGAATACCATGATTGTTGTTATCCAAGATCCCCTTGATATTCCCCTGGTTGTAGATATCTCTGTCCTGCAACCCCCTCATTACTGCTTCAGGTGAGACTGCATCTGCTTCGCAGGTGTTATTGAAAGGGCTAGTAGCTAGGGCTTGTTGGTACGCTCTTGGAGTGAGCCCTGGGTCTTCCCCTGTGCCAACAAATGGTTCCATTATCGGGACAGGAATATTTTTAAGGGAATGTCAAGGTGGTTCCCATCAAAGACCGAGATTCAAAAGTGGATATAGGATCAAGAGAAGGACTTCGCTGAATCCCAGAACAAGAACCCTAAACTTAGTACTGAATATTGGTTGCATCTTCACCAACATTCATGAGATCTTCTTTGGAGGAATCCATTAGGAGGTACGCAAGTGGTTGGCTAGGTTAGCTGACACATAGTTTGAGATCAGATCTAGAGATCTTGTGGTTTGGACACCAACATTTATCCAGAAGGTCAAGATAATTGACAACGATGTATCCAGAGAACTAGATCATTGGTTTGATAGTACCATTGTAGGGTATATCACCGAGTTTGTTGTTGACATAACATAATCGTATAGCCAAGCTGAGAGATACTTTTTCAAAGGACCCAAAGGAAAATTTTTGCACTTTTTGAAGCTAAGGATCAATATGCTCTTGCATGAAAACCACATCTTGAAGATACAGTAGATTGGTCAAACCAGAATGGCTAATGTTCAATATCTCGGACAACGACAGTGACACAGAAGCAGGACATACTCACAGTGGAAAAGTATTCCGAGGGGTTCACCTTGAGAACTTGTTTAAGAAAAAATACCGAGAAGAGGTATATCTAACTAATGAAGAGCATCCAGAGCCCACCAAAACAAAAGAAGGGGAAGCTAAAGAAATGCACCAAAGAGAGCCAGAAAACTCAAGAACTACGTAGACTACTGAAGTAAGTAACGTTAATCCTCCTGTTGTCCCAACAATACTTAGCATTTAGAGTAGTCAGAACCACCAGAATCTTCAGAGTACTATTACTAGTGGCTCAGCATCTACTCAGACAAGAAGCATGGTCAACTCTATGGCAGATGAAATGAGAATCCCTATAATTAGAGGAGATGGATTTGAATATCCAGATCATCATTGGTTTCTGTGTGAAGCCGTATGGAACATTAAAAGTATCACCAATGAAGCCATCAAGAGAATCCAGTTCAACACTACGCTAAGGGACTGTGCACTGAGCTGGTATATGAAGCTTTTCTAAGGATTGGCACAGCCTAAACCGTTGAATGAGATCAAGAATGCGTTCATTGTAGAGTTTAAGAAACCTAATCTGGAGTCACAATGTATTACATAACTAAAAGAGATTAAACAAAGAGTAGCATAACCTGTTTGGGAGTTCAACCAGAGATTCAAGACCCTGATAGGACGATTAAGTTTTCAGATCCCCGATGAATAGAACAAAGAATGGTTCATCGCTGCATTGTTACCACACATAAGAGTCCCTCTGATGTAGCAAAAGATTGCATCACATGCAGAAGATTTGGAGATTGCCATGAATCTTGAATCAACACCGATGGGAGAATCTAGCTCACGCATTAGCCAGATCATGAGCCAGCTAACTAGTTTGTCTTTACAGGTCGAGGATATGAAGAAAGATAAGGGAAAATACAAAAGGGAAGATATCTGGTGTGTACGATGTAGATCTGAAGGCCATGATAAGGAACATTGTCCCTTATTTCATGAGTACTTGGCCTCAGGGGTGTCGATCCCCTTGAAGAAAGTTAACCTACCCTGGTGCGATGTATACATAAATAGGCATCACCCAGGTGAGTGCTACTACATGCAGAATTATGTTTAGACACCCAAAAACTTGTATTGTACATTCTGTAAATCAGTGGGGCATGATGATCAAGATTGTAGAGCTTATGATCTCATGCATGAAAGGTCGAGAGACATATACAAGATTCAAGACGAAGTACAACAAGAAGGTAACACTCCATAGTACAACTCTCCAGAGAGAGGAAACATCAATTCTCGTGGTGGATACAGAGGACGAGGATGAGGAGGAGGTATGGGCCGAGGACGAGGAAAAACATTTTTTTACAACTGTGCACAACTAGGACATTTAGCAAGGTATTGTCAGAATCCTTGTACAAACTGTAGTTACTATAGCTCCTTTGAGCATGTCATAGAGGAATGCCTTGTGATGCTAGCTAAAATTCAGGAAAGACGAGGACCTCAGCAGAACCCAGAAGTACAACTAATATATGTTGAACCTTGTGGAGCAAACCCTAGAGTCGCTATTATCACTCGAGGAGGTGTTGCTACAGGAGAAGACAGAGAAGCCCAAGGAGAGATTGAAAACTACCATGGAGTTAGGAAAGCTACAGAAAAGACCCCAATGTTTGATGCTAAGAAAGAAAGACAGATATTCGAGGAGGAAATAAAAGAGTTCAAAAGAGGTCAAGGGTCTTCATCAAAGAGACAACCAAAAATCAAAGAATATGGCATGCCTCATGCATTTGATCCCTCTGCATCACCAACAGAAGGGAAAGAGGTAAGCAAACTCATGGAATTATTGTGCACTTGTGTTAAGTTGATTCAAGATAAAGGCGTTGTACAAGAATTACAAGATTTAATCAAGCAATATGAGCTAGGAAAGATAGACCCCTTACTTAATAGGGAAATGCACCAAATTGGAAAAAGGAGAAGGACAAATAAAGAATTACACTTGAATGCTCAGTTAGGAGAGTATGAGATAGACTATGCAGTCCTTGACTTAGGGTCAGAGGTCAATGTGATGACGAAAAATACTTGGGCACTGATGGGAAAACCCAATATGATATATTCCACTATCAGTCTTCACATGGCTAATCGGCAAGTTGTCAGCCCATTTGGACGATTAGAGCATGTACCAGTGGACATCGATGGAGTAATAACCTTTGCATATTTTGAGGTAATTGAAATTGTTGATGATAGTTTCCCTTACCCTGCATTGTTAGGAATTGATTGGGCCTTCGATAATTCTATTGTTGTTGATCTAAAGAAAAGATGCATGACATTTGAGAAGTTTGGCCCTAGGGTCATTGCACATTTAGATCCAGATGAGGGTCCATGATATACAGATCCTATTAGAGAAGAAGACCACGCATTTGAACTGGAAAATATCTACAAATTAACAGCTAGACAATAGGATTATATCAACCCTACAACTAATGGGAATATGAGCTAGCGAAGTGACAACACATGTTCATCCGACTTAGAAGAAGCACTAGAGAACTGGAAAAACCAGATGTACAAAGTATATACAATAAGATGTGCTAGGCTAACGAGAGAAGTTCGTTGGATTGACACAACAATGAGTAATCTACCCACATTTGATGGGCTGAACCCTTTAGAGAACCTTTTATCATAATTTGAGACAAGTGTACTAGCACAACAGAGGCTGTTGGAAATGGAAGCCACACCAGCAAGATGGTGGGGAACGCACAAGGGAAACATCACAGACTGGACACAATGTCAAACTTTGAAGACAACGTTGTTTTCATCACAAGAAGGAAACTGCGAAGTAAGGTACACAGGTCGAAGCTGCCCAAAGGACCACGTACGCAGTTGCGAAGAGGCCTGGAGTGACATTCCTAGAGAACAATGGGTACACAGATTCATCAATACACTGGATACCACCCTGATTAACTGGTACCTTCAAGCAGAGTTGTGCCTCGTCACATCGGAATGGGAAGGTATGATCCAAAATTTTATAACCACCTTTTTGTTTGAAATTGAATTTTCTTCAGTAGATCGAGCACTACATATGTTGAGACAGAAAGTATTTAAGGATTCATCTGGCCTCCCTTTGGAGCAAGAAGAGGATGAATGGACTGTGCCCCTCCAGAAACTGCAGATCTGCTACAACATTAATGCTGACGAAGATGATAATCCAAGGAAGGTGAATATTGTAGAAAAAAAGGCCAGAGAGATGTGGAAGGACCTGGAGATGATGAATAGAAGACAAAATTCAAGACGAATGAAGGGTTGTATGAATGGCTTGTCATGTCATTTGGTTTGACTAATGCACCAAGTACTTTTATGAGATTAATGAACAAAGTCTTAAAGGATTTCATTGGAAAGTTTGTAATTGTGTATCTGGATGATATATTGATCTTCAGTAAGACTGAGGAGGAACATTTGAGACACCTTACTCTAGTGACGAGGAGGTTGTAGCTAGAAAAGTTGTTGATAAATATGAAGAAGTCATCTTTCATGAAGAAAGAACTCATTTATTTGGGGTTTGTCATCTCTTCGAATACGTTGAGGATGGATACGGAAAAGGTAAAAGTGATCAAAGAATGGTCATCACCAAAAAATATCTTTGAAGTCAGAAGCTTCCATGGATTGGATAGTTTTTACAGGAAGTTCATCCGAAATTTTAGTGGAATTTTTGCACCAATGATGGACACAGTCAAGAAAAGACATTAATATTTTCATTGGATAGAGGCATCAGAGAAAAATTTCAAGTTGATGAAGGAGAATATAACTGGACAACCAGTTCTGGTTTTGCCATATTTCAGTAATACATTTCATGTAAGATGTGACACGAGTGGATTTGCGGTTGGACCAGTATTGATTCAAGATAATAGGATGATTGCATACTTCAATGAGAAGTTGAACGATGCCAAGATGAAATATTCCACATATAATAAATAATTTTATGCAGTCATACAAGCACTGAAGAAATGGAGGCACTACTTGGTTCTGAAAGATTTTGTCTTGTATAGTGATAAACATGCTTAACAATTCATAACCAAATAGGATAAATTGAACCAGAAACATGTGAAATGGGTTGAATTTATGCAGACCTTTACTTTTTTTATAAAGTACATTTCTGGGATTGCTAACAAGGTTGTCGATGCATTGAGAAGGAAATGTTTGATTCTGCAGGAGTTTTGTGTGAAGACCTTAGGTTTTGATAGCCTTAAGGATATGTATAGAAAGGATTCATATTTCAAGGATGCTTATGAAGCATGTGAGAATCCTATTGTGAGAGACAGAAGCCAATGGATTGAATACTTAATCTAGGATGGATTATTATTCGAAGGAAATCAATTGTGTATCCCGAAGGGTTCTATGAGAGAGAATCTTCTAAAGGAAAAAAATAGTGGAGGATTGGTTGGACATTTCAGCCATGATAAAATGTTTGCGCAACTGAACAGTTTATATTATTGTCCAGGAATGAGGAAAGATGTCAAGAAATTTGTCAACAACTGTAGAATTTTCCAGCACACAAAGGGGAAAAGACAGAATACAGGGTTATATCAACCATTTCCAGTACCAAAGAGGTTGTGGGATGCGGTAAGCATGGATTTTGTGTTAGTACTACCAAGGACACAAAGAGGTTGTGATTCCATATTCGTGGTAGTCAATATATTCTAAAAAATGGAACATTTCATTCCATGTCGAAAAAACAGTGATGCAACACACATTGCAAACTTGTTTTTCAGAGAAGTTGTTCGACTTCATGACTTAGCCAAGAGTATTGTTTTAGAACGAGATTCCAAATTTGTTGTTCATTTATGGAGGATGCTATGGAAAAATCTTGGGAAAAATCTATATTTTATCTCAACATATGACCATCATACAGATGGGCAGATAGAGGTAGTAAATCAAAGTTTGGGGGACTTGTTGAGAAGCTTGGTAACTGAACGCCATACACAGTGGGATCAGATTCTACTACAAGTGGAATTTGCATATAATGACTCACTTAACAGGAGCACAGGACAAAGCCCATTCTAGATAATGTATGAATGCAGCCGAGAGGAGTATCTGAGTTGAGGGACTTAGAGTAGAGTGAATTCAGAAGTGCTGGAGAAGAAGAATTTGCAGCAGAGATGCAAGAGCTCCATAGTAATATCAAAGAGTGGTTACAAAATTCCAACCAGAAATATAAATGCAGAAAAGATTAATATAGAAGAGAACTTCAGTTTGAAGTGGGAGAATTAGTCTTAGCACATCTAAGAAAGGAAATATTCCCAAGGGGAACATATAATAAACTAAATATGAAGAATATAGGGCCGTGTAAAATCATAAAAAAATTTGAGGCAAATTCTTATGAGATAGAATTACCAAATGGGGTAGGAATATTGCCCATATTCAATGTAGTAGATCTGTATCCGTACAAAACAGATGAAGCCAAAGGAGAAGAAGATCAAAAACAAGTTCAATGGGTCAGGCAGATGCTTATAGCCGAAAAGTCATAGATGGAAAAGGTCATAGATCAGAGAGTTAGCAAAAAGACTCAGAGAAAGACGTATTTTGAATATTTGGTCAAATGGAAGGGACACTCGATTGAGGATGCCAGTTGGGAAAGTGAATCGAAGATCTAGAAATGTGGATAGATGGTGCAGAATATCATGAACAAGAGTTCATGAATATTTCATCCAGAGGAGTATGATGCAAGAGTATCGTAAGCAAGCTAGCGAAGAAAGCACAAAAGCAGAGGATAGTTGGATATGCACCAACGCATATTTTGAGAACATTTTGAATTTGAAAGGATAAGACATTAATGTAATATCTTAAAAGGATGCATTCACATTTATGTTTTGAATTGTAATATAGATATTGAGAAGTTTCTCTCATTTGTTGGATAAGGAATCTTTTAATGTAATGGATGTAAGGTAGTTGTAGACTTTATTTCGATTAGATAGCTAAGAGTTGTAGGAGGGAAAACTCTAGAAATCTCCCTCATATGTATTCTAATGTATTATTATTCCCATTGTAAGAATTAGAGTTGTAGAGAAAGAGAATAGGAGAGAAGAGAAGAACAAAGATTGTAGAATTGGTATAAGCAGATAGTTGTTTCTATATAAACCATGTACAATAATCCTTGAGTTAACATGAGGATGCTATGACTCAATTTCATGGTGTTGTGATGAATATTGTTTGCATATATTGAATGGTATGTTTACAATTTTCTTATATGCTCTGTTATGCATTTGTTTCAATTTTGTGTGTATGTATGATTTCATGTTGAATGTATGAAGTCCATGAGAGGGAGAGAATGATTTTCAATCATTTCTCATCCTAAGAAATTCCTGCAAGGAGTGTAGTGAAATTACACAAAGAGTGTGTTGGCAAGTTTTTTGCGTTTCATCTCAGAAAATATCAAGAGGGTTACCGTTGTTCTCATACCAGTAGAAGTGAAAGTATAGGCACAAATCCATGAAAGGTGTGTGCAGGCGAGTTGAGGTATTAGACTTTTCTGACCCAAGTGAGTGTTTGAAGAACCTTGTCGCAAGGACTGCATAGAGTATCAAAGTTCAGATAACTAGATGTTATCGTGTGTGCCACAAGGAGTGCGTGCAAAGAACCCTTGGAATTCTTGAGTTTGTAGTAGAATCCAAGCTCAGAAGAGATAGAGATTTTGAGGGATTCGAAGAAAAGAAGAAGGTTGAAGTCACCTCATAGAGGTTGACCCTATAAGAATTGACACAAAGTCCTTTGGCTTGGAGCCATTTAAATTATGAAATAGATGGTGGAATTTCTTTGAGGAAGAATATCGAAATCCTATCAGTCATTGGATCTAGTAGATCAACTGAGGGGATAAGGTTGATAACCTTTCAGCACTCACAATCCAAGGAGGAATAGTATCCATTGGATCTGGATCAACAGGAGTTGTTGATCTCTTGATTTCAGATCTCGGTATTTCGGAAGTCGGGAGTTGGAGCATTGGGCTTGTGTTACACAAATAGTCCTGACATTGTGAAACACGAGGTTGAGACATGATCATGGTTGTTGATTGAGGAGAAGGCACAGGACTATTAGATATGGTCCCGGGGAGAGGTCCCATATCGGGTTTCAGGGTTTCAGGGTTTCATGGATGTGGAGTGTTGGGTTTGTATCACGCCAACACCCCCAAAATCACGATTCAAAAAATACATTTTCGAATTAAGGTTGTGGTCACATTGGTTGGTCACATGGGTGAGAGTTCACACCTAGTTCTTGTTCTCACAGGCGTAGCTCCTAAGAAGGACATGTGGTTACAAGTGTGAACATTCCAGCTGGGAATCGAAGAGCCATTTCGACTCAGGCGAGATTAAGAATGATCCTTAGACCGAGAGGTCAAGTAGAACCTACTGAGGTAGGGGTGTTGTGTCATAAAATAAGAGAAAGTAAAGTGTGATGCAATATGTGATACAAGCGACCTGATTCAAAATATTGATAGTTCTTGCGAAACTTTTTATCTGGTTGATGATAATAATGTTGGTGTACATATGTCTCTCTCTTGTTTTGAGTCTCCAAATGATGATCCTTATGATATTTATAAATATGATTCTCTTACTGAAGGTGATGAAATAGTTTTTTTTGAAAAGCAGACACAGGGAATAGGCTCAAAAATTATGAATAAAACGGGTTTTGGAGGAAAAGGTTTGAGAAATAATTTTCAAGGTATCTAGAAGGACTTACAAGTATGTGTAAGACCAAGAAATGAAGGCCTTGTTTATGAATATCAAACAAGAAATGAAACTATTAAGCTTTTGAAACAAAAAACATTAACAAAAGTTGAATCATCTACAAGTAGTAGTAGTAGCAATGAACTAGGAGCAGAAGTTGTCGCAACAAATCAAGTGTAGAAACATGAACACCATTGCAATCATTCTGGAAGAAAAGGGAATGTAAAACAAATTTGGAACTTACATCCCTAAAGTATGTTATCCCTCAAGATGTTCTAGGTTGTAAATGGAACTATGCCAAGGTACCCCAGAGGATAAGACCTAGAACATATCTTAAATCCATGTTGATTTAAAACAAAAATTATGCAAAATTTATTGGGAATTCTCTCTCTCTCTCTCTCTCTCTGACGGAACTCTTGGCCCTCAAACAATACCATAAACAAGATCAAGATGTTTGACTTGATGAGGCATATGTCCATGAGTGATTTAGAAAGTTTGAATTTAGTTTGATAAGGGGGTGAATTTGGAAGAAACACATGATAGACATGTGAGGAAACTTTAAGGTGAATCTCACAACCTATGGACAAAATAATGTGCTCAAAAATTAAGAATTCAACAGTTTACAAATTTATCAGATTGCTAAAACATGGATCAAACAAAAAAAAAATTCATATATCTAAATCCATGGAGGTACACTCTGCACATCATTAAATACATGAAAAAATGACATGAAGTGGTCATACATTCATAGAAAATAACTTCAACATAATAAGCTAAAAAAAACATAGTCACATTGTACATGTCTTCAAACTTGCTACTCGATATTTATTAATGGGGATCTGATACAATAGGGCATGAAATGAGAGGGATGGTTTTTACAAGAGCACATACAAAAAAATAATCATAGAGTAAATCATAACACAAGGGATGAACCTCTTGTATCCTGTGACCTTGAAATTGGTATGTTTTTGAAGGGTTTTTTTATTAGACATCTCGGGTATAAGATACTCTTAAATTCCCCAAAATGATGACCCTACAAATGAGATTCTTCTTCCTATTTATAGTTTCTCTAACTTGAGACAAAACCACATGCTTGGAACAATTTCTTCTTGAATCTTTGTTCCATCTTGTCAAAATATTGATATTGTGCTTAGTTTCCTAACTGATTCCATCCTTTCATATGATTTTATTGGATTTTATTGGGAATAAACCCACTTGCTTCATCATGTGAGTGTTGTTGATACTATTTTTGGGTTTGTTATTCTAGTCCAATTGAGCCTTGTCTTGAGTAAGTCTAGGTGGCTCAATTGATTATGATAATTTCATCATAATCCTTTTATCTAAACTACTAGACTAATATGTTAAATGTTTCCTTCCAGTTGACAAGGCTTGGTGACATTGGATAAAATGGGACAACTCATTGTATCCTTTTCTTCAAACTTCTCCAGTGCACTGATGGGATGGACCAATTCTCTTTAGGGTGGACTCTCGAATGCCCATTCACCTTCAAAATCATGATAATGATACCATAGAATGTAATTTTGTCAAAACAAGACAAACAAGACACACTCTCAACATCTATAGCCAAAATGGTTCATAACCCACTCTTGAGCAAGAAGTTGGTGCAAGTGGGTCATTATCAAGAACACTTGTCATATGAGTAACTCTTATTTAGGACCCAAACCATTAGTAGATAAATGGATGGTGATATTTGTCACCTTCTCTTATAATGGCTTGACATGTATTGGATAAGGTATCTAATGAGGAGCGACAATTAGCTATACTCGATGAGATTTATGAAAATCTTAGGTTTGCGTGAATGCACATATCAGGGTGATTATTACTGACTTTTTTTATTCATTAAGCATGAGTATGATTACGAATGAGGGATGGGAAAACATGATATCATATATTCCATTATATGTCATGTCCTTTCCAACATATCTGACAGGTTGTCAGCGAATCCTCCCTCTGACCTGAAAATTTTTCCCTTGTTCTTCTATATCCATATCTGTGTCTTCTTACCCATGGTTTAGAGTCTTGAAATATAAAAAAATGCATGAAATCGGAGATGACGTCATGTTTACATCAACATGAATAAATGGACATGTGGCAGCTTGATATTGGTCCATGCAAGCGATGAAGTGTCTTCACGGGCTTGACGTATGTATGGCAGAGTATATCATGAATATTGGGAGTAAAAATGGGATCCTTTACCACATATGTCATTCTTTGATAGGATTGAAGGACACATGGTATTATTTCGAAGTCTTTTTCAGCTTTCTAGGAATCCAGGTGGAATACCATGTTGACTCCATGTGGCATTGAATGAGCAGTCTCATGGTCGATGAGTTGGCTAGTGTATAATCTTGATGGGATGGGAATACCATTGTCACAACCATAACAAAGTGTTTCTATTTTTTTCATTTTACCATGTGAGACCTTTTATCATTTGATATGTATTTTCCTAAAACCATTATTGTGCCCCAAGGTCATTTTAACTTCTCTATGCTTTTTCGATATGACATATGTTATCTATTGTGGATGAGGCTCTCTTGAAACCATTGGATGATCATGACCATGCTCTTGCTCTCTCTTTCTTTTTGTGCCTTGGTTATATGACTTGGTTCCATTTGGGAAGAGGCTTAAACTTATTTTGGGTGATATAAGTACCTTTCTTTCTCCCAATAAGAACCTGAGTATTGAGAATGAGTCTCAAACCCTTAAGGATTGATTTTTCACTATACATTTACCGGTGGAAAATCATATGCTCTACATCTTTGGTGTGTTAGATCTGTCATCTTTCTCCATTGACCTCTTTCTCTTGAAGTTTAACCCCTTAATCTTAATCATGGTGCACACTAATGTCTGGAACAAAACCAATACTAACATCGGCTCTAGCAGGGACAACATACCCCTATGATATGATAAGAATTGTATAACAAGTGCTTTCTCTTGTTGGGTTATGGAATCTGCATCCAAACAAATTATTCTTTGCACACCTGAAAAAATGATTCGAGAAGTGAAACAAAAATGCTCAACAACTTAAATTTTGAAACTCTAATTCTTACTTGTTTGAAATATGGTGAATGAAGTAAAACTAAAAACATATAAAAGGAATGGAAAAACATTTATTTATGTACAAAGTGAGTAAGATGGAAACATTCAGTACTACAATAAATGTTTGAGGAACTTCCTATTGACAGGAGCTCCAAATGCTTCTCCATCTAGCTGCTCCAAATCGTATGTGTTGTTATCTTTGAATGAAATGACCTAGAAAGGTCCAAGCCATATGTTGTCGAATTTTCTATGTTTTCCCTTTGCTTATCTTCTAGAATCCCACTTTAAAATTGGATCTCATGTCATAAATCTTCTTTCCTTGGATTGCTTGTCAAATATTTCTTTCATTCTTGCTTGATGAGCCTGAGATATAAGTTTTATTTGGTATCTCACCTATTGGAATTCAATCAGTTGGTTAATTCTCCTTTACATATCATTTGATTATACCTCTTAATATTGTAATAGTGTCATCACAGGAAGGATGAGTTTTATTGGAAATATATCTTCAAGCCCATATACCAGGTTAAATGGAGATGTACCAAGAGACCTCTAGATGGATACTTGATCTTCCCATACTGCATATTTTAGGTGGGAATCCTAAGATTTTTTGTTTTGGGACGACACCTTTTTTATGATATTTATGAGATTTATGTTGGATGACTAATCTAGGTCATTCCCTTGTGGATAATATGTAGTGGAATTTCCCAGCTCTATTTTGTACCCCTGAAAAAAATTTAACAATTTGGAATATTTGAAATACTAGGAATTATCATTTATAATCTTCTTGGGGCATGAAAACCTTGATAATATGTTCTCTTCTAGGAACTTGATGATGACTGAATCAATTTTTTCCCTAGTGGGGATTGCTTCCACCCACTTGGTGAAGTAGCTTATCACTATCATGATCCATTTATGTTGTCCACTTGAATTTGGGTTAATTTCACCAATGAAATATACACCCCATTGTTGGAAACGTTATTCTACATGAATAGGCCTAAGGGGGAGAGGTTGCATTTTCTTCTTTCCTACAAACACCTGGCATTATACACAATATATAACCATACGATTTACATTAGAAAATAATGAGGGCCAATATTAACCAACTCTAAGGATTTTTTATGCAGTGGATATCCAATCATGATGACCTACACATATCCCTTTATGAAATTTAGTGATGATCTCCTTGGTCTCTTCCTATGTAAGACAACTCAACAATATTCCTACTCGATCCTTCAAAAAAAAATGTTCTCACACAATGCAGTACTTCCAAACTATAACATCCTCTGCCACCAACAACAAGTCGAGGACACTACCTAATGACTTATATTTTAATTCTCTGCTTTGATAC
>SNQJ01S0247307.1:0-13069 GCA_010110895.2 Picea sitchensis
TCAATATATCATCTCTTGCCCTCTTTCCAAATTTCGTTCTGTCGAGGGGAAATAAACACGAAAATTCAATATATGTAAACCGGGCCTTGGGGAATTAGAGATTTTCTGGATGGTCACTAGATAGTAGACTCTGTAGTTCTCACGAACAAACCAAACAAGTAACAAAGCTATGATTTTAGCCTTGGGCACTGGGCCGATGCCATACAATTTATACCAAGTGGGAGGGCCAAAATGTAGCTACCCAGTGCGCATACCACAAAATCTGGGCGAATTAAACCATAAACCTCGATTTTACCAAATGGCTGGGTGAAGAAGCTATCAGAAATTCCCACTCTTCTAGAAATTTGGCTAATGGAAGCTTGTCCCTCCAAATTTCAGGGGTGAAATATAAAAAAAATTCCTCTATCTCTCCTAAAAACAAGGGCTAACCCTGTACATGATTTCCCCCCTAAAATAAATTACGTGCTAATGATATAAGTTTTAAAAAATCACTTTAATACAAAAAATTCACCCAATAAAAAATTGGAAGCCCCTAAATTTCACCCATGAGGGAAATTTCGCCCCTAAAATCATATATGTTGCAAAGGCAAGAAAAGACTCAAAAGTTGGGATAGGATGGTGGCCAAGATGAAAGACAAGTTTATACCCAGAGATTACCAAATCATTTTTTTTCGAAGAATGCAGAATTTGAGACAGAAGGGGATGACAGTGAAGGAATACATTGAGGAGTTTTACAGACTCAACATCAAAGCAAGTCGTCATGAGAGTGATGATGAAAAATTCACCAGATACATGAATAGCTTGAAATATGAAATTCAAGATGAGATGAGCATGGTGATAATCAGGAATGTAGAAGATGCTTATCAAATTTCTTGAAAGGAAGAAGAGAAATTGGCCCGAAAGAAAGGTCAAAAGGGCAGAGGTAGAAGTCAGAGAAGAGGCAGAGAAATTTACCAAGACAGAGTACAGAATCCCAAGGATGAAGAAAAGAAACCTCATAACCACCCAGAAAGAGGAGGAAGTTCATAGGGAAGACAATATGCCGATAGGAACACTTTTCCTTGCGCAAGAGGAAGAGGAAGAGGCAAAGGTGGTGAAATAAAGTGTTTTGTTTGTGGAAAGATCAAACACAACTATTTTGAATATCCCGATAGAAAAAGAGATGGAGGAGGTGAAGCTCACATTTCAGAAGCGCAAAGGCAAAATGCTGAGGCAGAAGATGCTGAAGGCGGAAGATCCTTAATGATGTGGAAAATTCTCTTGAAGCCAGAGAAAGAGAGGAAAAATCCAGTCCAAAGGAACAGTTTTTTCAGAACTGATTGCAATACCAATGATAGGGTATGCAAGGTGATAGTGGACAGTGGAAGTACATACAACCTAGTATCCACATAAATGGTGGAGAAACTGGAATTGGAAACAGTTTCACATCCGAGCCCGTACAAGGTTTTGTGGTTGCAAAAAGGATATCAGGTAACAATCACTAAAAAATGTTTAGATGAATTTAAGATAGGGGGATATAGAGATGAGATCTTATGTGATGTTATTCCCATGGATGTCTGTCATCGTTCTATTGGGAGACCATGGCAATTTGGAAAAAATGTTGTTCATGATGGGATAAAGAACACATACACTTTGGAAAAGAATGGTAGGACGCATATGTTTCTTCCAATTGAAGACAAGAAGGTGAAAGGAGAAACAAGAAACACTATACTTCTCATGAGTGGGAAGGAACTTCTGGATGAAGTAAAAAAGAACGAAGAAATACAATTTTCTATGGTGAGAAAACCTAGAGTCATCTTGACCAGTACTTCGATAGATGATCTACCAGAGGAAATTCGGGAAATGCTAGAGAATTCCACTGATATAGTGGTGGACGATTTACCTTGTTTTTTGTTGACCATCAGGAGTATAATCCATCGCATTGACCTTATACTAGGAGTTATTTTACCAAACAAATTAGTGTACAGACTAACGCCACAGGAGAATGAAGAGGTCAAGAAGCAAGTCCAAGATTTGATGGACAAAGGATTGGTTAGAGAAAGATTGAGTCCATGCATGGTACCAAAAATGTTAAGTCCAAAGAAAGATGGTGGATGGAGAATGTGTACAGACTCAAGGGCTATAAAAAAAATCACCATTAGGTATAGATTTCCTTTACCAAGAATGGATGACTTGATGGATTTCTTGAGTGGAGCAAAGTTTTTTTCAAAAATTGATTTGAAAAGTGGATATCATCAGATTCAAATGAGGGAAGGTGATGAATGGAAGACAACATTCAGGACAAATGAAGTATTATATGAATGGCTTGTCATTCCATTTGGTTTGATGAATGCGCCAAGTACCTTCATGAGGTTGATGAATGAAGTCTTGAAATAATTCATTGGAAATTTTGTAATTGTGTATCTTGATGATATACTAATCTTCAGTAAGGTTGAGGAAGAACATTTGAGACATATGAGTCTAGTGATGAGGAGGTTGCAGCAAGAGAAGTTGCTGATAAATATGAAGAAGTCATCTTTCATGAGGAAAGAACTCATTTATTTGGGGTTTGTGATCTCTTTGAATGATTTGAAGTTGGATCCTGAGAAGGTAAAAGAAATGAAAGAATGGTTGTCGTCGAGGAATATATTTGAAGTCAGAAGCTTCCATGGATTAGCCAGTTTTTACAGGAATTTCATCATAAATTTTAGTGGGATTAGTGCATCAATGATGGACACAGTCAAGAAAATACGTAAATCTTTTCATTGGACAGAGGAAGCATAGAAAACTTTCAAGTTGTTGAAAGACAAGATAACTGGACAACCAGTTTTGGTCCTGCCAGATTTCAACAAAACATTTCAAGTGAGGTGTGACGTAAGTGGATTTGTGATTGGAGCAGTCTTAAGTCAAGACAATAGACCAGTTGCATACTTCAGTGAGAAGCTAAATGATGTCAAGATGAAATATTCCATGTATGACAAAGAGTTTTATGAAATCATACAGGCATTGAAGAAATGGAGGCATTACTTGGTTCTGAAGGAGTTTGTTTTGTATAGCGACAACCATGCTTTACAATTCGTAACCAAACAAGAGAAACTGAACCAGAAACATGCAAAATGGCTTGAATTTATGTAAAAAATTACTTTTGTTATAAATAACATTTATGGAACTACTAACAAGATCGTTGACGCATTGAGCAGGAAATGTTTGATTCTGCAGGAGTTTCATGTGAAGACCTTAGGTTTTGATAGACTTAAGGATATGTACAAAGATGATTTAGATTTCAGAAATGCTTATGAAGCATGTGGGAATCCTCTTCTGAGAGACATAACCCAATGGATTGAACACTTAATTTAGGATGGATTATTATTCAAAGGAAATCAATTGTGTATCCCGAAGAGTTCCATGAGAGAGAATCTTCTAAAGGAAAAACATAGTGGAGGATTGGCTAGACATTTTGGCCATGAAAAAACATTTGCACAACTGAATAGTTTATATTATTGGCTAGGGATGAGGAAATATATGAAGAAGTTTGTGAACAAATGTAGAATTTGCTAGCACACAAAGGGAAAAAGCAAAAATACAGGATTATATCAACCATTTCCAATACCAGAGAGGTTGTGAGATGTGGTAAGCATGGAGTTTGTGTTAGGATTACCGAGGACACATAGAGGTTTTGATTCATATTCATGGTGGTCGAAAGATTCTAAAAAATGGAACATTTCATTCCATGTCAAAAAACCAGTGGTCCAATGCACATTGCAAACCTAGTTTTCAAAGAAGTTGTTTGACTTCAAGGTTTACCCAAGAGTATTGTTTCAGATCGAGACACCAAATTTTTTGGTCATTTCTGGAGAACACTATGGAAGAAGATGGGGACAAGTTTATCTTTTAGCTTAGCATATCACCCTTAGACGGATGGACAGACTGAGGTGGTAAATCAAATTTTTGGAGACTTGTTGGGGAGTTTAGTAGTTGAACATCATAGTCAGTGGGATCAAATTCTTCCGCAAGAGGAATTTGCATATAATGACTCACCTAACCAGAGCACAGGACAGATCCCATTCCAGATAATGTATGGAATGCAGCCAAGGGGAGTATCTGAGTTGAGAGACTTAGAGCATAATGATTTCAGAAGTGTTGGAGCAGAAGATTTTGCAGCAGAAATGAAATAGATCCACAGTAAGATCAAAGAATGATTGCAGAGTTCCAACCAGGAATACAAGCGTAGAGAAGATTAGCACAAAAGAGAGCTTCAGTTCGAAGTGGGAGATTTGGTATTAGTACATCTGAGGAAAGAATGATTCCCAAGGGAAACGTATCATAAGCTGAAAATGAAAAATATAGGGCCATGTAAAATCATAAGGAAATTTGAGGCAAATTCTTATGAGATCAAATTGACAGACGATGTGGGAATATCACCCATATTCAACGTAGAAGATCTATATCCTTACAGAGAAGATGAACCATATGAGGTAGAGAGCCAGAAGGAAATTTAGTGGGTCAAACATATGCCTATAGATGAAAACCCGCAGATGGAAAACATCATTGATCAGAGAGTTAGAAAAAAGACCTGGAGAAAGACATATTTTGAATACTTAGTAAAATGGAAGGGACACCCAGTTGAATATGCCAGTAGGGAAAGAGAAGTGGAGATCCAAAAACATGGACAGATAGTGCAGGAGCTCATGAACATGAGTCCATGAATTTTTTCAGCCAGAGGAGTATGATGCAGGAGCATCGAAAGCAAGCGCAAAGTGGAGGACAACTAGAAATGCACCGATGCGTGTTTTGAAGACATTTTGAATTTGAAAAGATGAAGCATTAATGTAATATCTGGAAAATATATTTTTCTTTTATAGTTTGGAGATTGTAATGCAGATCGTGAGCGGTTTCTCTCATGTATTGATTGGAGGCATTTAATGTATTAAATGTAAAGTAGCTGTAGATTTTATTTTCGATTTGATAGCTTAGAGCTGTAGGAGGGAAAACTCTAGAAATCTCCCTCGTATGTATCGCATTGTTTATTATTCTCATTGTAAGAATTAGAGCGGTAGAGAAAGATAATAGAAGATCAGAGAAGAACAAAGATTGTAGAAGTTGTATGAGTAGATAGTTGTTGCTATAGAACCCGTGTACAAGAACGCTTGAGCTAATATAAGAATGATTTGACTCAATCTCATGTGTTGTGATGAATACTGTTTGCATCTATTTGATGGTATGTTTACATTTAATTTCAGTCTCTATTATGCATTTGTTTCAATGTTGTGTATATGCATGATTTCATGTTGAATGTATGAAGTCTTTGAGAGGGAGAGTATGAGTTTCAATTGTTTCTCTTCCTGAGAATTCCTTCAAGGAGTGCAGTGAAAGTCCGCAAAGAGTGTGTCGACAAGTTTTTGAGTTTTACCTCAGAAAATATCAGGAGAGATATCGTTGTTCTTATACTAGCAAAAGTGCAAGGATAGCACAAAGACATGCAATATGTGCACAGGCAGGTTGAAGTCTTAGACTTTTCCAACCTAGTGAGTGGTTGAAAGGTCTCTGTTTCAAGGAGTATGCAGAGTTCAAAAGTTCAGATAATCAAAGATTATCGTGAAGTCACAAGGAGTGTAGGTAAAAATCCCTTGGAATCCTTGAGTTTGAAGCCAGAACCAAGCTCAGGAGGGATAGAGACTAGAAGAGTTTGAAGGGAAGATGAGGGTTGAAGTCACCCAAAGAATTTAAGCTCAGAAGAAGACACCAAGTTATTTGTCCAGGAAGTATTGAGGACTGAATGGATGGTTGATATTCTCAGAGGGATAACTACTGATTTGTTGTGGACCATTGGATCCAATGGATCAGCGGATAAGTGAAGGTTGAGTGTCTATAAACACTCGCAATATCGGGATGAATAGTCGTCGTTATATTTGGATCAACAGGAGCCACTGTTCTTGTAATTTCAGATTTCAGCATTTTGGGAATTGGAGTGTGGAGAAGGTCATGACTTGGAGGTCTCGAGTTATGAAATCCCGATACACGAAATTTCGACACAATCTGGGCCGTCAGATCATGGAGAGCTCAGAGTCATTGATTTGAGGAGAAGAAGTCACAATTTTGTACTTCAGGAGACATGGTAAGAGTCGCATCCTGAACTCATGAGTCATGAAACCCGAAACACCTTTTTGGGAAAATACTGTGGTCACACCGGTTGGTCACGTGGAGTAGAGGTTTGCGCCTAGTGCTTGCTTGCGTAGGCGTAAACCCTAGAAGGACCTGTGGTTATATGTGAAAAGGTTCATGTGGGAACTAAAGAGCCATTCCGACTCAAGGTAATATAACGATCCAAGACCGAGAGGTCGTGCAGAACCTGCTAAGGTAGGGATGTTGCATCACTTTGGACTAGTTCTCTTTTAAAATATGTATACCCATCCTTTGGTGTGTAGATTCCTAAGGTCTCATGGTCCCATATAAGTTCATCCTCTTGATCCCTGAGTCTTACCTGTGTTCTTTTTAGGCCTGAGATGTATCTTTCCAATTATGTTTCATCTTCTTCATCTAATCCAAAATCAACAACCAATTTCCACCATTGTGACCAAATGGTTGTTTGATCTGGATCGACAAGTTTGTTTAGTGTGTCGTAACCTCAGATTCTCAATTGGTGGATAATCTCGTCTCGGAGGAGGTGATGAACTTCACTTCTAGCCCAAGGATCTGCTCACAATATAACACGGTGGCCATTTCCTATCTTCTAGGAAAGTCCTTCCCCTATGAATGGGAAAGAGTTAACAATTTCCTTCCAAATGACCGAGACTCCTTTCAGTGAATTCCGAGCCCTTCTGATCCATGTCTCCAAAGAATTTGGCTCAATGTATTTTTTTATTACTACTTTTGTCCAAAGACTAGTCATACTTATCAGTCACCAACCTCCTTTTTCTGCCAGAGAATTTGAAAAAATGTAGATGTTTTTTAGGCCCCAACCTCCAAGGGCCTTTGGAACAACAATTATTTTCCATCGAACCCAGGGTGTCACATGTGATTCTTTTTCCTACTCCAGAGAAATATGAAGGTGAGTTTTCGAGATGCCTCCAGAATTCCTTTTGGGATCCAAGAGAGTGACATCCAATATACTGGGATGGCTTCCAAAACCGACTTGACTAAGACTAATCTGCCAACCCTGGAGAGACATTTGTGATTCCAGGATAAGAGTCTTTTTTCCATTTTTTTAGAAGCCATTTCTAGTCCTCTTTCCTATAGTCATTTGATTTTAATACAAAACCCAAGTATTTCAAACCTTGTTCTAGTTTATTTTCCACAAAGGAAAAATGTTGTCTGAAAATTCCCACCTCCTCCTCTGTAAGTAAGTTTTTTGTGAGGTAAGACTTCCCTTTATTTATAACCATTCTGGTAGCTTTGGAAAAAAGACTTAATTTTTTTTTCAGAGTCTTCACTTTAGTTTTGGAGCTCATATTAAAGATAAGTATATCATCCAAAAAAAGAAGATGTGTAACTTGGAGGGAAGGATATATTTTGATACTAGATAAAGACCATGTTCGTTTTTCTTCTGAAATTTCTCTTTTGAGTCCTTCAACTACTAGGAGAAAAATTAGTGGAGAGAGTGGAAAACCATGTATTAAGCCTCATTCTAAGAGAAAAAAAGGGGAGGTTGATCCATTTATAATAATTGAGAAGTAAACTGTAGTAATACAACACATAATCCATCTGACAAAGGAAACTGCAAAGCCCAAGTGATTTAGAAGAAGACGTATGTAAATCCAACTTGCTCTGTCATAGGCTTTGGAGAGATCAATTTTTAGTACTACGCTTTTTAGTTTTCTGGATTTTATGTTATTTAGTTCTTCTTGTGCCACCCCTACTGCTTTTTGGATTTATCTATCTTCCAAAAATCCGAACTATTCAATCAAAATTTAATCGGAGAGGATTCTTTTCACTCTTCGTGCTATGATTTTGGAGACAATTTTGTAGATGCAGTTGCAGAGTGAAATTGGCCTAAAATCATCCAAGGTATCAGGATTGTCCTTTTTAGGGATTAAGGCTATGAAGGTGGAATTTAGTATTAGTGGAATTTTCCCTGTAATTCTAATCTCTTCTACCAAATTTAGGATATCCTGACCTAAGAGGTCAAAAAAACCCAAAATAAATTCAACGGTCTAGCCATCTGGTCTTGGAATTTTGTCTTTTTTGAAGATTTGCATTACTTCTTTTAATTCTTCAATAATAACTTCTACCATCAACATTCTATTATCCTCATCATTGGCAAATCTAGGAAAGTATTGGTCCATACATACCACTTCTTCTATAGTAGCCTGGTTCTCTGCTCTGAAGAGTTCTTGAAAGTACTTTTTCCCTATTCTTGACATTCATTCAAACATTTTTTCATGGTTTCCATCTTGATCCTTCAAATTCCAAATGGTATTTGAAAACTTTCTACCTTTTTCATAAGCTTGAAATAATTTTGTGTTCTCATCTCCACCTTTTAGCCAGATAGCTCTTCTTTTCAGCCTCCACAATTCTTCATTTTCCTTGAGTAACTTTTTTCTCCTTTCTTCTAGTCTGAGTAGTGTCATCTTGGCTTGTAGAGTAGCATATCCACCCCCTTATTCCTCTGAAATTTGTTTTAGTTAGGTTTCCAGATTTTTAAGTTCCAGTTCTTCTGCTTGTCTTTTCTAGAAAGCCCATGTCTTTGTTTTTTCTTTGATCATTTTTAGATTTTCAATAAAGTGAGATGCAGTCGAGAGTGTGATTTCCTGAAGAAATGAGATCCATTTTTATCTTACCAAGTTTTTAAAGGATTCATCTATTAACCATGTCCTGTTGAATTTGAAAGGGCCACCTGGCTTGCTCAACCCTTGTCTTAACTCCAGAAAGATCGGGAAGTGATCTAAAATGCATCCAAAACCAATCCATTACTTTAGGTGAACAAGATTTTCCAAGAAAGAGTCCTTTAATAGAAAATGGTCTAATTTTTTCACTATACTATCTTTCCCCACTTTGTTATTTCTCCAAGTTGGTTTGAGTTTGACTGGTTCAATATCCAATAAATTGCATTCGGAAATTTTTTGTGTGAAGTAACCCATCAAAGGATCAACTCTCACATGTGTTCCCCAAACTTCTGAGAGCCCCAAAGAAAATTTTAGGTCCCCTCCTAGGATAACCTGTTGGTCTTTCAGGAAATACTTAGTGAAAATATTATCCCATAAGGTGCCTTTGTTCTGACAGGGACCATAGATGTTGATGATGTGAATATTTTCATCCAGTTCCGACAAAATGATTGTTATGCCAAGACTAGAATCAAAGCCCCGAGAATTTGTTATTTTGATGGAATGGGTGTTCCATCCAATTTCCATACCTCGATATCTTCCTGTTGCATCCAGGGTTTCAAAGTTCCATCCTAGGAGTAAGGAGATTAATCTAGATTTTATCTCCTCGCCTTCTCCCAATGTCTCTTGTACTAGTAGAATATCAGGGTGTTCATAATCGATCACATTTTTAGGGATGGTCTTTTAAGGGGGGCAGCCAGACCCCTGAAATTAAAAGAATAACATTTCATCATGGTCCCTTTCCAAGGGATCACCTTGCCCTAAGAGCCTATTCAATAGAGAGTTGTTTTCCAGCCAATAGATCACTTTTGGATTTTTTTTGTGCCTTCGAAATCAATGATTTTCTCCCCTACCCATTTTTTTCCACAGTTAATGACTCAGTGGCTAATCCCCCCAAGGTTCCTTTTTTCTATGATTTGAGGAAGTATCATCTTGTTGAGTTTGCTGAGGAATAAGAGGAAGTTTTCTCTTCTACAGAACAAAAATGTTTTGTTCTAGGGGGGTCGTTCTCTTCGAACTATGAGGGAGCCAAAGGCTGAGTGGTAGAAAAGGAGGAAGGATTGTGTGGGTAGGGAAATTTAGAGCCTTCAACCACTCATTTCCATCTTAATTTAAATTGTTTATTAAAATAGTAATAGGAGGAGAGGAGGTTAAATCAGTACCCATGGTTGCAAGAGGGACTAATCTCGTGCCTGTCATGGAGGTCCACATAGCTTCTTCTCCCTTTGAATATTTGTGTCCTAAAACAAGTGTGGATGTCTGACGGTCCAGTGTCGGAGCCTCGTGAAATGATTCAGACCATCGATCTTGTTTTTTTGGAGTCTGAATTCCTTCACTTGAGTATGCAATGGGAGTGTTAACCTTTTGGAGCCATCCTTTATCACTTTTATAAACCATGCCTCTGGTCCTGACTGGCATACTGCAATTATTTATCAAATTTTTGTATTGATGGCATATCCTCCACCTGAAGGGGAGATTTTCATAATCCAATCTCTGGGTATGTGTGAAACTTCCCCAGCTGAGGTCGACTTCCTCACCAAGACCTTCCCTAATATTTAAATTAACTAAGACCCTTTCCACCTTCCTTTGATTTTTCTCTTAGAAGGTCATATCTGCATCCAAAAAGTCCCACAAATAGTTCCCAATTAATTTGAAGTGCTCAAAGGACCAAAAATGAAGTGGAAGTGCTAGAAGCCTCACCCAGACTGGTATAATATACATCCTTTCTTTTATGGCATAAAAAATAGGACTCCAATTCTTAAGGAGTAAGGGGGAGTTGTTTACGCTCCAGGGTTAACCTAACACCCACTTTGAATGCTCAGGTTATAGGAAAGTGAAGGAAAACTAGTTCCTATTTAGTTCGACAATATTAGGGACATATCCAAGATGTTCCTTCCAAGCATTATGCATCCATTCGTCCATGGTTTTGAGTGAAAAGGTTCTTCCACTGGCTCGACCCACCAGGGTTTGGTTTTCCATGTGAACAACCTGACTTAGATCCACTTCTTCCTCGAGAACCAAATTTCCAATGTTCCCTTTTGACTTTAGAATTTTCCGTTTTAGCCTGTTCCCTTCCCAGGTATTCCTCCTTATACCATTGGGATCAATACACTAGTACATATGACCAAATTTGCGACGGTTTTTCGTTGATATTGCCACACTTGTTCGTCGCAATTTCCACGAAAGCCGAGTTTTTTTTTTCGTCGGAATAATTTCGTTGCTCTATCGACGATTCAGGTGTGCGTGGAAACATCGACAAAATTATCTCTCCACGTGTCACCACCTTCAAGTTAGGTTAACCCTTTGCATCATCAAAATTTTGACAAAACCTCGTCACAAGTACAATGAACAACTGTGATAATTACGACGAAATTTCGTCGCAATTGCGACGAAATTTTTTGACAAGTCAAAAACTTACGACATAGATGTTGTATGTGTGACGAAAAACCGTGGAAACTTGCGACGAATACCCATGGAAATAGTGATGACATTGATTCATCAAGACTAAATTTATGATGAAGATGTTGTATGTGTGACGAAAACCTATGGCAACTTGCGACGAATGTTCGTCGCTATTTTTATTTTATTTTTAAAGTAAAAAAGGGTGGATCCTGTTATATTAGAGTTGCATGTTTACAGAGTCTTGTTGAAATGCCAGTTGTCCCGCTTACAAAAAGGAAATCGAGACATTTGGCCATACCATGTCACTTGTTTTCAAATAAACAAAAGATTACTAGGTTGTCGTCCTATCCAGAGGAAACCAGGATGCATGGCCACACTAGATTCAGTCCATTCTTTAAATTCCTACAGATAACATTGCTATAGTATAAATGAACTAAATCTTTGGTTTGAAACAAAAGAAAATTTCTAACTATGATCATTCACAAGACCTTTTAACCAGTAGTCTCGTCAACTTCACCCTTCTTTCGCCATCTGGTTGGAATCACGTAGGCTTGCGCGCACGTAGGGCACTGTCGGCCTGGGGATGTACTGAAGTGAGCTGCGTACATCATGTCAAGGTGATGGCTGATTTGAATGGCCCTGAATATTTGGTCATCCACCATGCTTCACGTTTCGAGGAGTAGTTCTAGGTAGCCCGGGTTGATGAGTGGAGGTTGGTCCTGCCATTCCTTCTGAACACAGGAGAGGAGAGTTGGCCTATGTGCATAAGTTTCCTCCGTGCCTTCATTTGCTCTGCTAACTTGGCATGCTGGTTGCATGTCTTACTATGACGCTTCCTCTGGAGGTTCTCTACTTGTTGGGTTAGCCTTCTCATCTACGTTGTCCGGAAACTCTTCCTTAACGTAGCAAATTGTGAAATCCTCTGTCGAGTCATCTTCCCTACGACTGTGTGAGATTCTTGGAGAAGGAAGCTTGGCATAGTTCCTGAAATCAGTGTGAGGATTCCAATTGTCTGGGACAGTGAAAAGGATATGTTCTGGATAATCCTGGATGGGTTCATCTGGAACAATATCCTCCACGTACGCCATGGGAGGCGTTCCAGGTCTCCCAGGCTTCCTGGTTCTCCGAACGGATGCCAGTGCCAACGCTTTTTCAAAATTATTCTGTCATTTCCTACGGGAGTCGAAAGCATACCACGTCATGCCTCTGTGAGGCCGTCCTCATGCTCTTGGCATGTGGAGGAGCTGAGCTATGGCTGAAATTCCAACTGGAAGGTTATCCTTGCTCCAGCACTCCGAAGGTTTAGCTTTTGGCCAATCAATTTGCAAATGCATTGCATATCCATCTAGGCAACTAATAAGGGTGAGGGTGACTATGACAGCTCTGGCCATTAAGGCTAAGTTCTTAGTGTGCTAGTGTATTGTCCTCTTCACTCGCTTGAGAGGCCTCATCCACTGGTTATGGATGGGTGGGCTCCCTCCCATATTTAATGGTGAGGAGATGGGAGCTGGTGGCCATTATTTATGGTGTTGCCCGACTTGTTTCCACATGTCCCGCCTTCTCGATGTGGTGCCCCATCCGAGGGGACGAAATTTCATCGCTATTGCCACAGTGGTCAAAATGCAATTTTTTTCCGATGAACTATCATCGATATTGCGACGATGGAATTAAGTTTTAAAAAAACAATTACACAAGATATGGTATTACCATATTACATTGTAATATGGTATACCATATTACAATGTAATATGGCATTACCATATTACATTGTAATATGGGATTACCATATTACATTGTAATATGGTATACCATATTACAATGTAATATGGCATTACCATATTACATTGTAATATGGTAATGCCATATTA
>SNQJ01S0247308.1:0-10865 GCA_010110895.2 Picea sitchensis
TGCCACATACCACTGGAAACAACATGATGTATACTATCCATTCATGGGTGTTGTATATGCATGTGCATTGTCCTTCATGTCCAAATACCTTTATCAATCTTGCGGTCCAAAACCCATGACTAGAGTTGACATCAATGACAACAACCAATCTTTCAACATTTCACCATAAGGGGACCACTTTGGAGTTTATCCATTTCTACTTATTATCAACCATGACAAGACAATAACGAGTCATCTTTAAATCAAACAATCTTGGGTCCATTACCCAACCTTTGTGCTATGGAGCTTTTTTCAAGGGTTGATATCAATGACAACCAACCTTATTCAACATTAACTTTACTTAGAATCGTCAAAACTACAAATTTTAAAATTTCATTTTTATTTGAACATAAAAACTCATAACATTTGATTATATATATAAAAAAATGTTTTCATAATGTAAACAAAACTAATGAACTTTAATTATATAAAAAAAGAAAATGTCTTTTTCTATTTATGAAGACAAATCATGAAGGAAACTAACTTTATTCCAACCATAAATAGTGGTCCCAAAAAAACTAATGAAACTATCATTTTAGAGTAAAAAGTTAAACTCACTCTAGTTGGTAGATTATTATTAAGAACATCCTATCTGAACTATTACTTAAGAATAGTGATTGGTAATTTCCATAGAGGTATAATTTATTCAAGTGGTGTTCATATTTTAATCATTATTATGCCGATACACTAAACATGGTAGGATTTTGAAACTTACTTAAGAATAGTGATTGGTAATCTTGCAAGAGTTATAATTTATTCAATTGGTGTCCATATTTTAATTTTTATCATTATTGATCGGATACACTAAACATGGTAGGATTTCGAAACTTTTCCAATTATCTTTTAAACTTCGTTATTAAATTATAAATACAAATTTAAATTTTAAAATTATAAAAACGAATTCAAAATTATGATTAAAATTAACTCACAAATAACTCTTTAAAAATATAATTGAAATACTTCGACAAGATGGCCATACGCTCATCATGATTTTCGTGCCTTATTTTTGCATACTTCTGAAACAAAAAGACTAAGCATGAGATACGAAAGAACAAGAATGTTATATTTTCTTCTAAAATCTTGAAAAAGTAAATATTCCCTATGATTCCCGTTCGCTTTTTTTTTGTTTAGAGTAAAAATTAAAATATTTATATGCGTACCTACGTGCACCAATCAGATCAATCAATATGTTACGCGTGGGAGCAAGACTTGCCAGACACGAAAGCCGAATAAACCCCAAATCCGACGAAAATCTGTGCGGACTGGTGCGAGTTTCAACCAGCTAAAGGTCGAAATTCCTTTAACTACTCACCCTCACGACGACGGCCGTGACGAGGAGGGAGTCTAAACGACCTCGTCATTGTTCCAAACGAGGTCATGTCCGTATACCGTTAAAAGAATTCCGTTTCAAGCTTAACGGGCTGTAATGGAAGCATATACATGCTATATTTTTTTAGTAGGCTAAAGGTTTTACTAAACGATTATTTTTTTGGGATATTTTACCGAAATATGACGATAAATTTTTAGATTTATAAATTTAATAATTATTTTTGTATAATTTGAGTGTTTTGGAGTTTTTCATTCTACTGAATTTATTTTTGTATTAAAAATAAATTTTGAATAACAAAAAAAAATAGTGATTCGTATAAATTTATATCACCAAATTTTGATGAAAAAAAAAACAGTTTCGTAGAATAACTAAACAACCCTTTATTGTCAACTTTAAAAATTGTGCTTATTTTACTTATTCCGCCTTGCTTGCTTTACCGGTAGGTGTGGCAGAAGCAGCGGCAACAGAGAGACAGAGACTGAAGTCTGCAGGGGTGCAGGTAAGGCATTCAGTACGTTACCAATTTTTTTTTATTTTCTCAACTTCTCTGTTGCATTGCAATACTTCTTTATTGTATTAAGCTGTCCAAGATGAAGTTTCCGTATTTGAAAGGAGCTGTCCACGATGAAGTTTCCGTATTTGAAAGGCGCAGGCATTAAATGAAGCACGAGCTGAAGAAGTAATGGCGGTGTCAGAAGGAGGGGTGGGGCGACGCTGCTGAAGAGGCCAGGTAGGTCTTCCATGTGCTTCTATCAGTTTCTTTAAATATATATATATATTTGTCCGTTAGGTGTGGCGGTCATGGCTTCTAGATTATAGAAAACTGTTTGTTTCACTCTAGTCATTATATTCTTTCGGAAGCTTGCGGCGGGGAGGTTAAATGTACTAACCTTGGAAGAGAGGAGTTGCATAAATTTTTTACTTACAGTCGATCTTTTACGAGTTCCAGAGGCCGAATATGGTTGATGAGCTTCGGATGTTCGCGGTTTCAGATTTTTAGCGAGTGGATCTCCTGGTAGGTATTCTGGCCTGTGAGACAAAAGAAAAATGAAGAGTCATACATGAAGTCTTCTTTGCGGCCCTAAATCTTAGGTCTCTTCTATTGAATACGGAAGATTTAACCGAAAAAGCAATTTATTTAATATATCTGAGTTGTGATCCTTGTTTGGGTAAAGATTTAATCCATAAACCGGTAGATTTTAAAGAATATCCAAGGTCGGATGCTTATTTAGTGTCTGGAACGAAAACTAAGGTTTACATAGATGCTGTGAAGATTCAGTATGTAGTTTTCTTAGCAAAAATTTAAGCTCCAAAGTGTATATATTTTGCCTGAGAATGTTTAGGAGTCATTGTCTGTTATTTCTAAAATGAACTTGGAAACTTTAAACCATGTATCGTACCATATATATTTAAGTTTTTTAATTCCATCTATTGTTTTGCATGCATAAATTTTTATTTTACCTCCCGCAAAGAACTGAACTTGATTCGAGTTGGAAATCTCTGTATTCTGCGGACAGAGATCTTTCGTGCCGTGTCAGCTTCGTTAAGCTGAGACTAGCGATCCTTCTTTCGAGTTGTAAATCTCGGTATTCCGCAGACAGAGATCTTTCGTAAGGCCTTGATTCTTTGTCGGCTTCACTAAGCTGAGACAAGAGATCTTTCTTTCACATTTATTTGCTTATGGAGCGTGATTCAAGCTTTAAATCTATGATGCGTTTTAGTGAACGACCGCATTAAATTCATAATATGTATTGAATATCGTATAACTTGGTTCAAGCTTGAAATTTATATTGGAATATGCTCTTGCTCGTGATCTTTTCCTCCCTTCTTCTTTCTTTTGTCTCTCTCGAGTTTTCAGGCTTTCACTGTGTAGGGTATGCACCAGGCACTGCCATTTCATACTCTGTTCATGTACCCTCTTTCCAGTTCCTTTGGCCGTTTTTGGCCACAAATGGACATTGATCTATAAATTAAATTAAAATTTGCCAAAGATTCAAAGGGGAAGTTTGTCCAGGTTTCATGTCTGTAAATTGAGACCATGTATATTTGTTATTTCTTCTTATTTTCGCAGGTTTGCCAGCCTGGCAATGACAACATATTTTCCAGAAGTGAATTTGAACGACTTCAATCCTCAACCTAACTGTTTGCTATGAGATTGAGTTAGTATTCAGTCATTTTGTGACACTAATCTACACTGGACTAATCATAAGGATAAACAATGGAGATCAGCAAATGTGTTACCTCCCATTTAGTTTGGGGTATAATATTATTATTAATATTATTTCCCTTCTCGGGAGCTTCTCAAGCACAGTCAAAAAGTGACTATGATGCATTGATGACATTCAAGGCTTCAGCTGATTCAAACAACAAACTTAGCTCTTGGAAAACCAGGGAACCATGCGCAGGAAAATGGACTGGTGTCATCTGTCTAAACAATAGGGTTGTTCGGCTTGTGCTGCAGAACTTTGACCTTACTGGTCCTATAGACTCCTTAATTGATTTAGACCAGTTGAGAGTCTTAAGCCTCAAGGGGAATTCGTTAAATGGCACCATACCCGACTTATCAAAGTGGAGAAGCATTAAATTATTGTTTCTCTCATACAACCAATTCTCTGGTCCGCTGCCCTCATCTGTTTCACTGTTAGATCGGCTCTGGAGATTGGATGTTTCAAACAATAATTTAACTGGCGAGATACCATTTTCTCTGAATTTGCTTAGCCATCTGCTCACTTTGAGACTGGAAAACAATCTATTTTCTGGTACCATTGCAGGCTTGAATATCACCAGTCTTCAAGACTTCAATGTTTCTGGTAATCAGCTCACAGGGGCCATCCCTGGATCTTTGTCTAAGTTTTCTGATTCGGCTTTTGAAAGGAATTTATTTCTTTGTGGCAATCCCTTGCCAAGTTGTAAGAACATAATCAGTAATCCTACCACTCCAGGAGGCATAGTGAATTCGAGCCCTGTGATGCAGGATCCAAGCATTGTGCCCTCGACTCCAAGTTCAAAGCCTGAGATGGCACAGAGTACCAAGAAAAGCTTAAACAAATTAAGCAGGGGTGCTGTTATTGCCATTGTTGTTGGAGATTTTGCTGTGTTATTGCTAATTGCCTGCATTTTACTTTGTTATTACTGGAGAAAGTATACTAGGAAAACGATGGATGGGAAGCATGGAAAGAGATTAGAAACAGAGAAGATTGTTTATTCTTCAAGCCAGTATCCCCTGCAATCTAGTGCTGCGGAGAGGAGCAAACTGGTTTTCTTTGAGGGAACTCGAGAATTTGAGTTGGAGGATCTTCTCCGTGCTTCTGCTGAAATGCTTGGGAAGGGTAGCTTTGGAACTGCATATAAAGCCGTGTTGGAAGATGCTAATGTTGTTGCTGTGAAGAGGTTAAAGGATGTGCATGGTCCAGGGAGAAGAGATTTCGAACAGCATATGGAACTCTTGGGAAGGCTGCGGCATTTGAATCTAGTGAGCTTAAAGGCTTATTACTATGCAAGAGATGAGAAATTACTTGTTTATGATTATATGGCAAATGGAAGTCTATACTCCCTTCTTCATGGTATGTTCATCGCGTCTTTCTTTTAATCTTTTTAGTTGCATTTGCCTGTTGCCTTCTTTGATTATTATCTGTTCTTCTCGATATAAAAATGATGGATGTTGGTTTTCAGAATTGTAAATCTTTCACGAAGATGATTGTTTGTTCTTTCACTGGAAATAAAATCTGATGCCATTTTGAATATTGATTGTTATCACGCGTTCAGTTTTTTCTTTTTTATCTTTGTCCCTTTATCAAGCCTTCAAATGCAACTCTGATGTAAGTTAGGATCATAGAACTGTGCCTGGAAATCGATCCTATTTTACCAATTTTAGATGCATTCCTCTGTTGTACTGTTGCAGGCAATCGTGGTCCTGGGAGAACTCCTCTTGATTGGACAACTAGAATGAAAATAGCATTGGGTGCAGCCCGTGGGTTGACCTTCATTCACCACTCCTGTAAATCTCCCAAGCTGGCCCATGGGAACATCAAGTCTTCCAATGTTTTGTTAGATAAGAGTGGAAATGCTTGTATCTCAGACTTTGGTCTTGCTATGCTTATTAGTCCTGCATCTGCTGCATCAAGAGCTGCGGGATACAGGGCTCCAGAACAGGCCGAGACGAGAAGGATATCTCAGAAAGCAGATGTATATAGTTTTGGAGTGCTACTCCTCGAGATTCTTACTGGGAAAGCTCCCGTTCAGCTACACGCACCGGATGAAAGCATAGATCTTCCCAAGTGGGTGCAATCTGTTGTGAGAGAAGAATGGACAGCCGAGGTATTTGATCTAGAGCTCATGAGGTACAAGAACATCGAGGAGGAAATGGTCGGCATGCTTCAGATTGCCATGGTCTGCGTGTCCGTGTCCCCAGAGCAACGCCCGAAGATGAGTCATGTTGTGAAGATGATTGAAGAAATCAGAGGAGAACAATCTCCTATGCATGAATCCTTCGATTCGCTATCTCAATCTCCTTCGGTGTCCGAGGACACAGGAACCACGAGTCATTAGCCACAGAATGGGTCGAACTGTGAAAGTGATCAATTGCAGATGCTCGGACTTTGTCGGTTTAGCAACTGACCAAAAGGGGTATCATCAAGATTCAAGGTCTTGCAAGAGTGGAAGAACTTGCAAAAAAAGCAGTTAAAAATTCATATGTTATCTTGATTGTAAGTGTAAGCTTTGTAAGCAGTTAAAGCCATTAAGATTCAATTTCCATGACCAGAAACATAAAAAATGGCTGCGACTATATAGTGTGAAGCTTTTCTGGAGGTGGGTATGATATTATTTGTGTCCTGCAACTATACAGCTTTGATGTTATTACTAGCCATCCTCTGTATGTTCCACTGTGACATTATTAGATAACATACAAAGAGTTTCACTTGAAATATTTATTGAGAAACCTAATTTCTTTTATATCTCGATTCTCGATTACAGCTTGTTTTTAGGTGTGAACTGCATCACACCACTCCGCATGATTTTTTAATTCTTAATCTCCATTGATTACTTGTTTTTGCTGTTTTTTAATGTTTTAATTTTTTGTTTTGAATCAGTGAAGCCAGGGTTCAAACTTAATTCTTCTTATTAGATATCCAGTCTTAATTCCTCTGATTAAATATTCATGTTCTCATCCTCATTCTTCTTATCAGATATCCATGTTCTCATCCTGACTGTGAAGGTCCACACCCGTCTGATTTGAGTGATACTATCACTGAAAAAGTAATTTATTCAAAGGCAGTAAAAATAACTTAAAACTGCTTTTGGTAGTACCGTTAAAATCCATTAATGGCGGACTGCAAAAGTTGGGCATTAATGGCTGACTGCCAAAGGTTGGGCCCTACCTTCCCTGCTTTTGCATGTGGTCTCCAATACATTTTTCAGATTCCTGTTTAATTTACTAATTGTGTTTGCTCCGCCTGTGTCTCTATCAGATTTCAGATTCCAAAGTTTCCTCTCAAAGGGCGCGCGTTCTCTCTTCTTATCGCATAAAGAAAAAGTTATATTCTTACTTCAAAAAATCTAAATAGATAGGATAATTAAAGGAATTTACACCAATAGACGACGGGTGAAGGAGTTTCCACTAGGGTTTAAAGAAGCTCGTTGGCATATATTTTAAACCTTTTAGGTTGAAAATTATACCTCACGCACCCTTTCACGTGACACGTGAATAAAGTCATAATTTTCACGTGAATAAAGTCAAAAGTAAACGATGAGAAGGCCATAGTGAATGTCCACCCTTTACAATAAGACAAAATGGAGAGTAGATTACAGAATTTTGTTATCCAGGTTCAACCAATCTTTTGTCACTGCCCCAAATTTAATGAAAAGTGGGCCACTCATTTGTACTTCCCTATGATTAGAATAACGCACTTCACTGTATAATATTTTGATACAGATAGTTATTGTCATTGTTATTATTATCGAAGACGTCGTTTTTACAGTTAGTGCGGTGTCCTTAGGGTGCACAACTTATTTTATTTTTTATAAATATATATTATACACAAATGAAATAATAACTATATTAGAACTTTTCCAACGCTTAATATATATTAATGTTAAACATGCATTATGTAAGATATATAAAATAAAATAAAATTTTATTGGAATTGCTCTAATAAAAATTGTATTAGAATTTGTCTTCTTTGAAAGAGAATAATTAGTGATAAACATGTATTATGCAAGATACAAAATAAAATAATAATTGTATTAGAACTTGTGTTATTGATATACAAAATAAGATAATAATTGTATTAGAACTTGTGTTATTGGTGAGGAGTGAGTTGTTTTTTTTCCTAATTGATAAGGTTTAATTTGTGTAAAAACTTTTTATGGAATCATACAGTCACCTTGAGATAGTGGTTTAACATGTAGTTGCATCTTACTTTTGTTGGAGGGTGGGGTGCTTGGTTTGACATTCTTAGTGGACTTTATTTATTTAATGATTGGATCACATTAATAACCAATTGATGCTTACCCATTAGCATACCTACCAAGTGGGGCGTGCCTTAGTGAATCTCAACGTCATTAGTGAACTTTATACAATGACTTGGTCACATTAATGACATATCTTATACTTTCTTTGTATTATACTTACTAAGTGGGGCGTGCCTTATTTAATAAACACCTACTAATGTGTCAACCATGGTTTAAATACACACCATGTAAGATATATGAAATAATACAATAATTATTTTATAATTTGTCTTGTTTGAGAAGGGGCAACTTTCCAATGCCATTATGAGGGGTTAAAATTGATAAACACGATGTCTTTCAAATGGTGATAAACATATGCGATGCAATATTGAGTACCCCTATGGTTACTTTCCCACCTTATTTATAGAGAGTTGTCTAATATTGTAGTAAACTTCCCTCTACTTGCTAGAACCCAGGGATACAAAAAACTAAATCCCATCAATCTAGAATTTTGATCAATTTTTGATGATTTGGGTTGATGCAGAATTGGAAAAAACTCCTACAAAGACAGTTTCACCATGCACAAGCCTTGGATCATGGTAGGACTTTGCTCATGCTTGAATTTTTTGTCAGATTCTTATTAGATTTGTGGCAAAGAATATGCTATGTTTGCTACAAGAGTGTATTACTCCTTTTTATAGGACTATAGACTTTGTTCTAATTACATCATTAGTGAAATTTATTTAATGACTTGGCCACATTAATAACACACCTTCCACCTAACCATTTGCATTTCTTCCTAATGGCCTTATTTAATGCATTTGGTCTCATTACATTCTTAATAACACCCCACATGCCTACCAATGTGCCAACCCCTATTTAAACATGTACTATGTAAGATACACAACTAAAACAATAATTATATTAGAAATTGCCATGTTTGAGAGAGGGAAACCCTCCAATGTCATTTTGAGGGGGTTCCTTTAAATAGTGATAAGTGCATTGTCTTTCAAATAACAATAAACACAAAATGCAAGATTGAATAACCCTATGGTAACTTCCCCCTTATTTATAAGCTTATAGACCCAACTCTAATCACATCATTGGTGAACTTTATTTAATGACTTGACCACATTAATAGCACACCTTACACTTACCCATTAGCTTACCTGCTAAGTGGGCCTCATTTAATGCACTTGACCAACTTTGATCACATCATTATTGAACTTTATTCAATGACTTGGTCACATTAATAACATACCTGATACCTACCCATTAGCAAACCTACCAAGTGGGTCTTCCTTAATGCATTTGGCCTCATTGCATCTTTAAGAACACTCCACACACCTATTAATGTGCCAACCCCTATTTACACACCTGACTTGTTAACATAGACATGGTGGAACATAAAATACTCCCCTTTTCAAAAAACTTTGCCCTCAAAGCTTATCGTTGAAAAGTCTCGTATATACGTGTATAATGTTGAAGATCAAGAATTGAAAAGTCCCATGTACACATCTATAAGGTTGAAGATCAAGAGACATGGTCTACAACGATAAGAGTTAATATCCCCTACAATTGTCCCTTGTAATTGTCTTGCATGGACAACTTGGTTAATAATATCTATCTGGACCTTGAGTTCTTGTAATCCTTGATCTAGGAAGGATTTGTTTGTCTTTGATTTGGTCGTTAGCCTTGAGTCCTGTCACCAAAATCCCCATATATGGTTGAATGATCCAAAATGCGTCTGAACAAGCGAATGGTTGTAAGCTTGCAAGCTAATTCAACAATTAATGAAGGTTAGATAAACTATTAAAAACAATACAAATGTAAAAGTAAATGAGACAAGAGAGAGAAATAGATGGAAAAGAAAAACAATAATGGGAGAGAAAACACAGAGGAATGGAAAATGAAAGGTCAAACTTGTTGTCCTTCCCATTACCCCGACTCTCCCTATTTTTATTGTAATTGCACTCTCAAAGGGTCTTTTTGACTAGGAGGAGAGATTGTAAAAGATGAGGAGTTGTGTAGATCGTGGAAAGGCCAGAGAGCCACAAGTTGCATTTTAACCAAAGATTGTTAGAATAAGAATACTGAGCCACCGGTCAAAGTTGGTTTTCCGATTTGGGTTTCCAAGGTAAACAAGGTATCCATTGTGTCTTAAGTGGTCTAAATATTTCTCTACGTTGTGTAAATGTTGTATTAATTGTTGTATGAGAGTTTTCAAAAGCTACTTTGTATTCAATCATTGCCTAAACTTATTTTAATGGTGTGATTTATTTGGTGTTCATTTGTATTAGAGGTATACGAGCATTTTCCCATAGCTTGAGTACTTTGCCAAAGGATTGCTAGATAGTGCTAAGAATTGGCAGTTGAAATGGTGTAAGTTTTGAATTACAAACCGCAAGTTACAACTTCCCTTATTGCATTTCATTTTTCTATTCATTAACCAAAAAAATGTTTTCCGTGTCCTTTTCCTCAAGGCATTATGAATTCCACAACCAACAAATATCTTAGGTTGCTCATCTAAGAACCAGTGAAAATCAATGGTGAGAATTTCATAGTTGTTGGGAAATGTTTCTATTTTTGTGAATGAGTTCTTAACTTCACATGGTTGCGATTTACCTCTCCCCTCCTATAGATTTTAACCTTGTACAATGTTTCACTGCAAGCAAATTTTCAATAAAAGAACATAAAATATACAATGACAAATACACACATTACACAGAGATTTTTCCCCTGGAAACCCAAACTAGGAAAACCAACATATTCTATATTCATTCACATCATACATTGTTTACAATACAATATACATATAAGAGCCAACGACATCCAAAACCCTAATCCAATGAGCTGGATTAATCAACAACCCTAATTCCTTAACCGAAAATAGAAAACCATCGGTGAAAAACCATGTGTCGAAAAACCGTCCATAAATGGAAACGAAAAATTGAGGACCGCCCAAAAAATGGATACAAAAACTAAGGATTTTATTTTGGGGGGCACTTCCCCCAAACCCCTGTGCAAGGGGGGTAGTCAACACCCC
>SNQJ01S0247309.1:0-13069 GCA_010110895.2 Picea sitchensis
ACCAAGGAGACATTTTCATTTGGAATCATCTTGTACTTGAACATTTAAGTGGGGTAAAAGGAGGTTGCCCCCTCGAAGAGGCTTATTATCTGAAATTATCTCTTTTTCAAGGCACTGAGTACTTTTTCTGAGGTTTTTCTATGCTATATTGATATTTTATTCCTAACACTTAGACATTACACTTGGGCCTGAACTGCCATCAATGAGGCAAAAATGGGCGATCTTATCCATAATTTTTACAGAAATATAAAAAGGGGGATTTTTTACAGGGTATCTAATGTTATGTACACCTACTTTATTTACAGATGAATCCTCTTCATTTACCTCTTCAAAGAGGTTGGATACAACAAAATATTTTCCTTCCATGAATTGTTTCAGATGTCTTTGTTGTTTAGGGAAGACAACCATGTCTAGAAAGGTTGCATCTTCTTTGATGTTGGCCAATTGATTTAGGATATCATATTTGGAAGAGGGTAGAGGGTAAGTAGTTCCTTGACTGTCAAGAACCTTAGAAACTTGAATATTAGCAGCTGGTGAGGATGAGCTCAGGCTAGAAGAATTGTGGGTTGGATCATATTTTCCTTTGGGAGCGTAGGATTTGTTCCTAGTATTGATGATCATGAAATCTTATGGCTCTACAAAATCTAGAACAATGATGGTAGTTTCTGGTATTTTACCAAATATATTATCTTTGGCACTCTTCTTTACCTCAAATGTGGTTTCCTCATGGTTTTCCTCGCAAACATTTCACCAACTTCGAAGCATGATAGCTTTAGGCTGAAAATTATTTTCGACTGGATTTCTAAAGGGGGTGAAAAATAGGATGAAGCTCCGGGGGTGAGAGGGGAGACGTTTCCCTTTCGCTCATATGCTATCATATGATTATTCATGTCTTGTACGAATTGTAAGAGGGAGGACATGTCCATCTGTTTAATCGATTCTCCCTGAGGAAGACCTATTCTTTCGAGTTGTTCTTCATACTCCAAACATGTATACAAAGTGGAAACTAGGTTATCAATGGATTTTTCCTCAAGCCTATGACGGTAGGGAGAAAATAATGCATTATAATAATGCATTAAAGCATCTTGGTTCTGAGGTCGAATGAGTTCATGGATTTGATTGTATAACTTAGTGAAACACAAGTTGAAGGACTTGATGGTCTCACCATATTTATAAGCAATGTTATTGTACTCCTGTAATTGCTCAGTTGGGCTTTTAGATTTCCCATAAGTGGATTTGAACCAATAGAATAAATCCTCCCAAGTAGACAAAATCTTAGGAGGAAGGTCAAAGAAATCAGTTGTCACCTTTCCTTCCAAGGAATTGACAAATAAGCACATGAAAGTATCATTGTCATTGGATCCTATGTTGTGACAAGCATTAGAAAATACCACTAGGTGTTCATTTGTAGTGACAATTTTGTTCCCCGAAAACCTAGGAATGTGCTCTTTGAATTTAGGAAGTGGATGAGTAGCAAGTGCTAGGTTAAGAGGAGAGGAAACATGCTACGATGTGTGTTGGCCCTTGACAAAGTTTCAAAGAGTACTTGGTCATACTTGACCAATTTTGGGATTACGACAACTTGCCAAGGAAGGAGCACAACATGAAGAAGAAAATGAGGAAGCAAGACCTATTTTTGGGGTCCATTTTAGGGTTTTGGGTTGATGTAACGGGAAAGGGATGTCGGCCCGTGGGTTTACCCACGTTTAGGCCCATTTTGTAATCTATAAATAGGTAATGTAGATAGTAAGATAGGAGGAGATAGTAATGTAGTACATCTATTAGATGTATGAATGAAATCTTAGTGCTAGTAATTGGATCTGTGTGATCGGATGTATATTAGAGTGATCTGTGCATGAAATCAGAGAGCTAAGTGCAGGTTGTTATAGTCTGAAGAGCAAGGAAGAAGGATCTAGCGAGCTGTGTAGATCTTCTGTCCTGTGAAAAGTAAGTGTCATTAGAGATCTGTGTTGTAACTGCTTGACCGTGATAATATAAAGAAGGCTTTGTGGATGTAGCCCCAGGGTGGGGGTGAACTATGGTAACTGTGTGTATAGTGCTTTGTGCTTCACTCTTATGTATTTATCTCTTTCTTGGTTAAGTGCTTGATGTGATTAAGTATATCTAGTTATGCTCTATGCTGTTGATGAATGAATGAACATTAGATATGATATATGAGATGCTTAGTGATTGATCTGTTGAATCTAACCTATAGTTCTATGGATAAGTACAAAATAATTCTTAGTATAAATATTCCCTACAATTCTTTGTGCCTTTTGCGAAGTATATTAATGAATGTATGCTAAGGAATAACGGTTGCTAAGTGTGCTGTAAGAAAGATAATTACAGATCAGTGTCCCAACTAAGGTTGTAGACAACTGAGTCTTGCAACCACCCCTGCCTCTACCTCGGGTGAGACTTCATCTTCTTCCCAGGTGTTTTCGAAAGGGCCAGTAATTAGGGATTTGTTGGTGTGCTCTTGAGCGTTGAACCCTAGGTCTGCCCCTGTGCCAAAAAATGGTTCCGTTGCTGGGACCTGAAACTGTGATTGTTGGGAACTGAAGAAGAAGAATATTTGCGTGAAATACACTTTATGTGTAGATTTGTTGCTCTAGTGCACAGTGTTCTATTTGACCTGAGAAGCTTTGTGCCAAGAAAAAAGGTCATATCTGAAGAAAGAGAGGTCAGATCTGAAGAAAAGAAGTCAGATCTATGAAGACAAAGGTAAGATCTATAATCTCTATGCCTTGATAAAGGTAAGAATAGTTAAAAGTCTTAGATCTGGAAGCTTTGTGCTCTGCAGAAGTAAGATAAGTGAAATTTTTTTTTTCTAAAGCATGGATCTAAGTATGTTTGATAGATTTCATCCTAGCTTCAAAAATACGACATTAATAGATGAAAGAAATCTTGATATGAATAGATCTGATAAATATAGTGATAGATATGTTATACCTATGCATTGAAAGAATGTCTAGACTAACAAGTGGATGCAGGATCCTAGAAAAAAAAATTTGCAGGCTAGCCACCATGATCCTGGTGCACAGTACAAAAGGAGTTCGGGAACATCTAAATGGACAAGAGGATTAACCCTTTGTTATAGTTGCAAACGACTGGGACATCTTGCTAAAGAATGCCCTGGGAGAAGACCTAGTTGCCTTTATTGTAAGGCTATGGACCCTGAAGTATTGGATTGCCCTAGAATGATTGCTAGGCTTGAGAAGTTGAATGTGGAACAAGCAAACTCTGAGGGATATCAAGAGACCAAGATTATATTAGAAACCCAGAAAGAATCAGAAAAGATATTGCTATAGATGAAAGATACCTTGAATGACCACTGACATGTTAGGCTATCAGAGATCTTCAAAGAAAAGGAGAAAATTGAAGAAAGAATAGGGGACTTTGACATTGACTATACTCTTGATGAAGAAGCACAAGTGAACATTATGCCAGAAATAACTTGGGAAGCTATAGGGAAGCCTGCCATGATCCCTTCCCTAGGAGGAACAAGTTTCTTTAGAGGAAATCTAGTAAACCTATGTGGAAGGCTCGCTCGGATACCTATGACTGTCAATGGAAATTTGACAGAGGAAGACTTTGAGGTCATTAAATTTGTTGAAGATACCGTCCCGTTTACCATGCTCATAGGAAAACCTTGGATTGATAGAAAACAAGCTAGACGAAGAGAAGAAGAGAAAGTTTTGGAACAAAAGAAGCAAGAGTTAAAAGACGTTATGACTAGAAGGATCACGCACTTGATTGAAGAATAGAAGAGAAGTTCGCAGATATTTAATATTAGTACCTCTGATGTTGAATCTAAGAGGAAACTTGAGGATCTGCAGAAGATCAAGTTACCTATTTTTGATACAGTAGAAGTATTATCAAGGAACCCTAAGAAATATTTTCCACAGCGCGAAGTAACTAAGACCATAGAAGATAAACATGAGAATGGTAAAAGAATTACTGAGATGAAACTCACTGGGAAGAAGGCTAGGAAGTTAAGGAAAAAAAGGGCTAATACTGTAAGGTTACAAGAGGTTCTAGAGGACACTTTGTAGCAAGAAGAATTGCAGAATTGGAGCTTCACCGAGATATCAGAACAACGACATAGAATACTTTGCCATGACGAAGCAATATAGTCGTTGGAACCGATATACCCATTTGACCACTGCTCCAAATAGATCGAAAAGAAGTTATGGGTTACCACCAGACCATTGAATAGCACCAGAATGGATAGAATGGAGTTAATGAAGGCCCCATGTCTATTGCAAGCAGACCGTTGCTGAGATTGCCTACTTAACCTGTCGCGCCATGCACCGAGAATACTTTTTTCTAACTGAAAATTTGAGCGTGAACCCTGAGATTTACTTAACCTAAGATCATTTCCTTACTATTCACTATCGTCTCTGAATTCCTTTTTCACTCGAGCCAACTGACCCAAGTTTTTATGTTGAACGAGCTCAGTGCTGCTGAGAAAATTGTTGAAGAAGTTCTAATTGATTTAATGGCTGAGAGAGTCATGTCAGAACATGAAATGTCTACAGGTGTACATGCATCATCCTAGGTCATACTGCCAGCTTCCGCCTCCACTGTTCGAGTAGGACCATCTCGAACTCCTTCAGAAAGATTATCTAAGCTAGGAAACAACTTCGCCACTGTGAAGATGATCCCAAGCATATTGGCTAAATATATCCCACCACTAAGTGGGCCAGTGAATCAAGACTCTGTACCCAGAGACTTTTACTATGATGTAGACACTGTGTACCTCCCAAAAGGGGTGCACGTAGTTCATGCTGACCAGGAGAAGCTCACCACACTACAATTCAATGATTTTAACCTTGGAGATCGCAAGGTATACAATATTCTATCCCCACACAAGTATTTGACTATTACAAAAGGAAAGAACCCCGAGATTGTACCACAACAATGGACCCATAACCTTGCGCAGTTAACCCTCCTCAATGTAATGAAGATTCCACATTTCAGGAGGCATCAGGAAGTAAATGCTTGTGTTCGATTGTTGCTATCCTGCTACCATGGAGGATACCTATGGTTGGACCGACGCATCACCGTGGATCTGATTCTGATCAATTGGATCACTGGGCTAAGCATGCAGGGCCTTGACCCGCAGGACTTTTACCCTGGAAAGACCGCAGATCGTGCTCTCTCTCAACGAATAAAAGACACATATGGTGATCTGGAGAAAGACAGGCAAGGTTACAAGGTATCCTCCATTGAGAATGAAATAGTACACTTTGGTTGCCAGCTGATTGCAAGAAGGTTAGTCCAAAAAAATAGACCTACACAGGTGACTGTATTTGTAGTTGACCTCACAGGGAAGTGCTCGGAGGGACTACAAATGAACTGGGTGAAATACCTTATAAATCAGCTAGAGCTTGATTGTAGACAAGCGCAAGACCAAGGGTATGAGTTCCACTTTAGCTGGTTTCTCATACACATCTATTTCATCGCGTGGGAACTGCCCAAGGGAGCCGCATTTCCGGAGATCGAACCCCTGGCCTTGAAGTTCTGTATGTTATGGCACTCCAACGACATGAACAAACAATGGCAGTCCAATGCCATCCTCCATGCATACTACACTCAGTTGAGGAATTCCATTTAGTCTACACCTCGCATTACACCAAATGCTCTTCATAGGTTTCGACCTTTGATGAAATTCAACATAGATCATCACTTCACCTACATCAAGGCATGTGCAGACGAGCACAAACAACAACTCCTGTCATATTACAAGCTGACAAAAGATGACCTGGAGGAGATTACCAAGGAATGGTAGGCAGACCTCCTTGTTGCAGCAGACCTCACAAAGATGTTCGACGTAGATATCCCTGAAGCTATGTCGGATACACCAGGACGATGCAAGACTAAGAAGCAGGTGGAAGTTCAATATATCCACAAGACATCCATGAAGATTGCTTCACTCTCACTTGCAAAGGGAGGTGATGATGAAGAACTAGGGGGCACAGAAGTTGAATAGAGAAAAGGAGAGGTTACCCCGCCTAGGGACGAGGCAGATCCCTCCAAGAAAAGGAAGATTACCCCACGGAGCCCCTCATCCAAGAAGAAAACTAAGGCCACATGGACCACGCTTAAGACTACAGTTACCCCAGATGATTTTGACTTCTTAATTATCGTGCTGAATGATGTTTCATTAGAGATCGCAGAAAAGAAAGAAGCAAAGTCGGAGGAACTATTACGCTAGATCACAGGCGAATTCAAAGAAGCGCAGCAGGCACTTCAGTCCAACCAAGTCATTTCTACATCACCATTAACAATGGAAATATCAGGAACAGTCGATGAGCCCACACAGTTACGCCAGATCACCGAGAAAGTCAAAGATCGCCTTCGACGAGCTCAAGAATACATAGTTAAATCCACATAGGCTTTGGCACAAGCACAGAGCACACATGAATAGCAATGGAGAAAGGTAGAATAGGAGCAGCTTGACTTACAAGCGAAATGGGAGGAGGAAAAAGCATGGTTACAGAAGAGCAAGGACCAGTTGCTAGCAGAGAAACTTGAAACATAAGAAAGAGTTCACAAGGCACTGCGCTCTGTGACAATCATATAAGTGAAGATGGAAGATCGTCTTCCACAGAAGGTGACCCAACTAAAAGAAGTAATCCAACAACTTCAACAGTGCATCAAGGATCTGGAGCTCCACACTGTGCCTCAGACACCCCAAGAGATAAGAGATCTAAGAGAGGCCACTGCTCGAAGCGCAGTTGACCGATTAAAAGATTTGGCTTCAGAATGTAGGCAACTAAGCAATGGAAGCGCCCATACCTATGAAACCCTCGTAGAGAATACAGAATTGTAGACATTGGAGGCATATCTCCATGAAGAAAAGTAGTATACAGATGTGATATAAGCACAGCTGAATTCCATGACCCCAGTTGAAAGAATGAAGAGGTTCACAGAGAAAAACATAGCCCAACAATGAGTACACACACTACAAAGTAAAGTAGTGGACGTCTCTCAACGACTGCAACCACTCCAAGAGAAGGCATGCCAACTATTCGCCAAACTAGAAATCTAGGGAGCTGAACTCGAACAGGGTGCCATCACTGCAGAACAACACTTGGAAGGACCGCTCAATGCCAGAGTAATCTAGGAATTTATTGAACAAGAGGTTTTTCCACTACAGTAGGTCGAAGCCTCTCAAGCCAATATTGAGTGTTCGAAGAAGAATTGGTCAGACCTGAGTGAATTGGGATGAGTCACAGGTGAGTGTTCAGGGCCTATTGGCCCTTGACCAAGTTTTGAAGAGTACTTGGTCATACTTCACCACTTTTGGGACTGTGACAACTTGCCAAGGAAGGAGTGCAACACGAAGCAGAAAATAAGGAAGCAAGACCTATTTTTGGGGTCCATTTTAGGGTTTTGGGTTGATGTAATGGGAAAGGGATGTTGGGCCATGGGTTTACCCACATTTAGGCCCATTTTGTAATCTATAAATAGGCAATGTAGATAGTGAGATAGAAGGAGATAGTAATGTAGTACATCTATGTGATGTATGAATGAAAGATTAGTGCTAGTAATTGGATCTGTGTGATCGGATGTATCTTAGAGTGTTCTATGCATGATATCGGAGAGCTAAGTGCAAGTTGTTATAGTCTGAAGAGAAAGGAAGAAGGATCTAGTGAGCTGTGCAGATCTTCTGTCTTGTGCAAAGTAAGGGTCATTAGAGCTTTGTGTTGTAACTACTTGACCATGATAATATAAAGAAGGCTTTGTGGACATAGCCCCAAGGTGGGGGTGAACCATGGTAACTGTGTGTATAGTGCTTTGTGCTTTTCTCTTATGTATTTATCTCTTTCTTGGCTAAGTGCTTGATGTGATTAAGTAGATCTAGTTATGCACTGTCTTGTTGATGAATGAATGAACATTAGATCTGATATATGAGATGTTTAGTGCTTGATCTATTGAATCTAACCTATATTTCTATGGATAAGTACTGAATTATTCTTAGTATAAGTATTCACTGCAATTCTTTGTGCCTTCTATGAAATATATTAATGAATGTATGCTAAGGAATAACTGATGCTAAGTGTGTTATAAGAAAGATAATCACGGATCTATGTCCCAGCTAAGGTTGCAGACACCTGAGTCTTGCAACCACCCCTACCTCTACCTCAGGTGAGACTTCATCTGCTTCGTAGGTGTTGCCGAAAGGCCCTGTAGTTAGGGATTTGTTTGTGTTATCTTGAGCATTGAACCCTGGGTCTGCCCCTATACCAACAATGTGGTTGTAGCGTCTTCTTCAAATTGAAAAAGCCCATAATGTTTAATGACTTTGGTGGGGTTTGTGGTAGATTGGACAGGGACATGGTGGATATATAAGCTACCAATCACTGTCGAAGATGAAGAATGAGAGGAGGAATCACTTCCAGTGCCACTAGATCCACCACTAGATGCCATCTTGTGGATGATAGGTGAGGGGGAGAAAGATGAACTGGATGAATCAGACAAGGTTCTCCTTAGAGAACTTTGTTGGGTAGATAAAACAACATTTGTTCTTCCTATTTCAACAACAATATTAATTTCAATTTATAAGCCTCTTATTCTCCTAGAAACACGAGAGTCTAAGGACATGAAAAGATGGTCAAAGATGAAGGAACAAGAAGGTTATTGTTGATTTCTAGGCTGTCTACGTCTAGCTTCCCAATGTTCTTGGGCACTAATGTCTCATTCAATTGCTACCCATGAATGATTAAGTTCAACCTGAGTATTAGTAGTGTCTAAAATGGTGTTAAAAAAATTCAAAGCAATGCTAGTATGGTCTTGAAGATCGGGCTCAATATTGAGCTGCCTTGCAACAGGTATAATCATTAAGAATTAAAATAGTCAAAGGATCAATATCAGAAAAATAGGTGTATTCGATGATAATCAATCATAAAAATAAACCACAAAGATATTGAAGATATCCCCAGTATGGTCGCCAAATAAATGTTGAGGAAAAGTTATGAAATGATCTTACTCAAGCATTTTCATATCTTTCTTGGCTAAAGTAAGATAGACGGGAATATCACCCTATGTTTATAGCCATCAAAATTTGTATCCTAATACACAAGTATTGATTACAAGTGCTTAGGCTGATTTTTTTTATTGATGAAAGATTGCTGGAAAATTCATTATTTATGTAATTTTCTGAATATAACAAATGTTGAAATAAATATAGATATAGAAGTAAAAACACCAAGTCAATAATCAAAATAGATGAGACATAAATAACTCATTTATTTCATTCCAATTCGTCAAAAGAATCGTTCTCTTTATAAAATTCCCTGAGGAAGTTTTGGACCAAAGTCAAACTTAGATGTCCTCAATGAATTATACAAAAGGACTTCTGATAGAAAGTAAAAACCTAAACTTTAAAATATGGATCAACTTGCCACATATTTCTGCCCACTCCACTCTTCACAATAGCCTTTTCTAGTCATGAAATTTAATTCGCAAACAGACAAGTCTACACGGAGTATCAAAGATAGATCAACACCTCTAAAAAACAAGTGTTTGAATGATGTAATTCAACACTGAATATTGCTATCTACAATAGGACCTTGTTATCATAAAAGAGAATTAGGCTTCCAATGAATTAAAGAATGAATGAAAACTGAATTATCTCAACAAAACTCAAAGAAAAGACCTTAGTATGCTTCTCCTTCTATTCTCCTCTTGTTCCTCCTTTTCCTTTTGCCTTTAATCAATTAGAGTTAGTTTAAGTAGTTGAACTACTTCTTTAGTTAAGTTAACTAGAAGTCAACCAAATTTTTAGTTAAGGGGGAAAAGTAATAAAACCATAATAAGGGTTTTTAATAAATAATAACTAGTAGGTGCGACCCCTTGTGACTCCCTTTAGTTATTTAACAATAATAACACAACTAGTTAATCAAACAAAACATCCCTCCTTGTGACTCCCATCATCACTTTCATATTTTGACAATTTATATCAATGATAATTGAAATTATTTCCAAAAATATATTACCATATATCCAAAAATAGTGCATTGTCCAAAATTTCAGAAGTCAACTGTTCTCACAATCAAAATAAAAAAACTTAAAATCCATATTTTCCACTCTGGGAGGCAATCTTTCCCTTGTTGTTGCTGTCACCTTTTGATCTCTCTGAATTTTGCGTAGGTTGTGTGAAGACTTTAGGCCTAATCTCACTGATTACATGAGAGAAATCATCTCTCAAATGCATGCAGGAGGACACGTATTTGGCAGAGTCATTTGAGGGTGAGGAAGGGGCAGAAATGACTTTTCCTTTGTCAGGGGCATGGTGGGCCTTGGTTTTTATCATTTTTCTTGCATGGGAGGACTGTACTGGTGAGTGGATAGTGGAATCTTAGACAATTTGATTAACAGGTGGAGGGGCAGGTAGAGACAAGTTAGGCCAGCCAAGATGTTGGGAGACTATAGGGTGGACAATCTATTTCCATCCATCGTTTTCAGGGATTCCAAGTTGTAGTGAAACATGAGGGGGTATTGGGATACCAGGTACCTGTGGGGCTTGGAAGGGAGGCCTTTAAGGCCTAGGTTGGACCACTCCTTTCCCAATCCAGTTAAAAATCCAGCTAGAAATAGCTGGCCTAAATCTTGTGAGTATGCATCAAAGTGTATAGAGAACCTTGGCCTTATAGGGCCCCTATTCCAATTTCCTCTTCCTCTGTTACCTCAACCATGGCTACCTCTACTAAAAAATCTCATTTCTGTATGCATTATTGATTAGAAAATAGTTTCTTCAACAACCATACATGACAAATCTTTTAAATATGAAACAAAATTTGTCTCAACAACATATCAGACTCATGCAATCCAAGCCATACAAATTGTTTAATGCTTGTCAATGAGAAGGGGGTGAAGAAGCGTTCTCGGATATGTGAGGGATTGTATTGAGAGAAAAGTGTTAAAATGAGGGGGAAAATATCATCATTACTGCTCACAACATCAAACAATCAACTATATCGTAAATCAAAAGAATATATAACTGTAATTTATCCCTGTGTGATCCTTTAACTGTCATAATACATAATTTATCTTAACTATAATTAAGTTTTAAGAACAGGGAGTGAATATTGAATATGGGAAGGCGAGGGGAGTTGTAATGTGCGAAAAGTGAAATAATGGTAGGGAAAAAAATTAATATTGTTCTAAAAACCAATTAAGTAATCCATAAAAACAATTTTGTATCCAATACAAATGATCCAACAATAATTAAAAAATTATCATGTGTTAAAACTTGTTCACTGTCCCAGATTTAAATCTTCAGACTTTTTCCATTAACATGGTCTATAATCATACTCAGAATCACTATGTCTTTCAACAATCCTGTCGAGAGATTACTTGTGTTCTTTCATTTATTTTCCTTTCATGTAAACAAATCAAAAGGAACACACAGTCACACTGCTTCAAATCTGTTCAACATATAAAATTATCAACCACTGCCCATAATTTGTGATTTCCTAAAGAAAACATAGACAAAGGTATTTTCCTGAGTTGAACAGACCCTTTTAAAACTTGCCTGATTTCATTCTTTTGACAATATTAACCATTAAAAGTTGCAATGAAACCAAAATACAAAACTGGTGCTTCATTTCTGATGGTGCAATACAACAAAACAATGCACAATGTCTCCATAAACCATACATAGTAAACAACCAAGTCAAAGTCATCAATTTTCCAATTTGTAATGATCCTGATCATGACTAATCAAACACACAGTAGCTAGCAACCACAATTTGACACCATGTTATAGGAACACAATGACCAACACATAACGAAAAGAGGCAACCCTCTGAATGTAGGTTACCATTTACTCCCAATCAACCAATTTAATCAAAAAAATGAGTTCACTAGCATATTTGGCCCATTTTGCGATAGTTGTTTCGACGCTATTGCGACGTTATGTCGTTGATATGGCGACTAATTTGGAGTCTCTTAAACGTTGGTTTAGGTGACATGGCATTTGCGATGAACTTGATCAAATGTGGCACAAGCGATGACATAGGCAAACAATCTCAAACCAACTTTTTGTCTAAATTGCGATAACAACTTTTATAGTTAAACCGACACATCAATAGAATTCGTCGTCGCATATTCGACGAAAACTTTTTTTTGTTTATGTAGCTAAACTAACGCAACAATAGAAGTTGTCCTCGCATATTTGACGCCACTTTTCGTTGTTTATATAGTTGAACCATCGCATCAATAGAAGTTGTCACCGCCTATTCAACAACAACTTTTTTTTGTTTATGTAGCTAAACCGACGCATCAATAGAAGTTGTCATCACCTATTTAACAACAACTTTCCATTGTTTATATAGAAAAACTGTTGCATCAATAGAAACTATTGTCACATAGGCGACGATATCTTTTCGTTGTTTATATAGCAAAACTATTGCATCAATAGAAACTGTCGTCGCATAAGCGACGACAACTTTTTGATGTTTATATAGCAAAACCGTCGCATCGATAAAAGTTGTCATCGGATATGCGACGACCAAAATTTATTTAGAAAAAAAAATAAAAAATTATTTTGGGCATCAATTTTGATATTAATATTAATATTAATATTAATATTAAATCCCAAATGGTATTGCATGAGCCCTGTATTTATTTCAAAAAGCCTTGGGACTTCTTTGATGGAGCTTATCAAGGCTCTCCAAAAATGTGTGGGGATGGAGTCATACTCTTTTTAGATCATTACCACTTCTTCTCCTTAAAATATGGAGCAGGATTGGGAGCAAATAACATGGTTGAATTCTACACCCTCTAGATGTTGATGAAAGTGGCACTTGAAAAAAATATTAGGTGTTTGTAAGTTCTTGGAGATTTAAAGTTGTTGATGGATTGGGATAATGGAAAATTTAATATTACATATTTGGTCTTGGAGCCAATTATTACACTATGCTTGGAGAAAAAATCTATGTTCGAGGAGGCCTCATTTTTCCATATCTACATGGATTTTAATAAAAAATAGGATATGTTGTCAAAATAAGCCATCATGCTACAAGGCTCCTTGTGGGAATGTGAATACAAGAACAAT
>SNQJ01S0247310.1:0-11633 GCA_010110895.2 Picea sitchensis
CCATACAAACAGATGTCCCTCAAGCAAGCCAAGAAGGATAATAAATTATCACCAAAGTACCATGGCCCTTATAAGGTGTTGCAAATGATTGGTACTATGGCATACAAATTGGAGTTGCCCGCATCTTCATGAGTACACCCAGTTTTCCATGTTTCATGCTTAAAGAAGGTTATAGGCAACAAGATCCAAGTTCAAACTATATTGCTAGAACTTGACGAGGAAGGAAAAATAATATTGGAGCCTGAAGCCATCACTGGCACAAGAATTTTCCAGCTGTGGAATAGATCCATTTCAAAGTATCTAATTAAATGGAGGAAACTACCGACTGAAGATTCCACTTGGGAAGATGAGTCTTTTATACAGAACCATCCAGAGTTACTCAAGCGTTGTGGACAACATTTGTCTCAAGGGAAGGGGCATGTTAAGCCCTAATATTGTCTCATTACCCCTTAATTGGGGCATATTACATTAGTAATGTTATTTTATTTATGTCATCTTTATTCCATTAGTTGTAATTATACCTCCTAGTCTCCTATATATACCAAGGATACACTTTCATTTGGAATCGTATGGTACTTGAACATTTATGTGGGGTAAAAGAAGGTTGCCCCCTCGAAGAGGCTTATTATCTGAAATTCTCTCTTTTTCAAGGCGTTGAGTACTTATTCTGAGGTTTTTCTATTCTATATTGATATTTGGTTCTTAACAGTCTCATAGGCCCTAGTAGTTTCAGTCCTATGAGCCTCATCTAGAGATTAAATAGCCTCACGGGTATGTGGCTCGTGCTAGTACTTTGTGGGGCTTGTGCATCACTTCCACCAGCAACATCCCCATGACCAGGATGTCTCGCCGCATCCAAAAAATTCTATAGAAATAAAACATTTGCGTATTTCTCATATAACAACATCAAACAGAATTTCATAATTCGATATATGTAAAAAATAGTCTCTTTTTTTAAATTTCACTTTCCCAAAATTGTTTTATATCCTGCCTTAAAATTTTCATCCTTTCTTTTCCCTCCTTTGTAAGTGGCTTACACCGAGACAATTCAATGAATTCCCTATTTTTCTTTCTCAAGGCCTTTCAAATTGTTTCCATTGGGTTGATGGAATCATATATTTCATCCCACAGATCATTGTTCTCTGATGGTGTGATCGTCTACATCAACAAATAGACATGTTAATTATATTATTATCAACACGAATTTATATGTAAATCATAGTTCTACCTATTACGAGCTAGTTAGTGCCTTCCCACGATAACCCTACCACATTATAAGATGCATGACATTTTATAATGTTAGAAAATAATCTAAGAAGCATGAGCTATTAAAATGTATGTTAAATATATAAAAAGGAAAAAATAAATTACAAGTTTGATATATTGGTAGAACATATTTACCCCCATAATAGCAGTGCTTCCATCGATTTGATTCAAATCATAATCGACCAATAGCTCTTCCCCTCCATCTATTGTTTTCATTGCACATATGAATATCTTATTTCCTTCACGCCCCTCAAATATACAATTAGGTTGTTTTCTTGTTTTCTTGAGTCTTGTACTTTTATTAAGACCTGCAATATTCCTCGATGCTTTTGGCCTTCCATCAATATACACAGTCTCTCCTTTATTGTTATCATTGTCTTGTCATTGTATATAATTTGTAGTGAATGCATATCTTGGCATACTTGGCATTTATCAAACCAACCTCAACCAATATCTATAGTTTTAGCATGGTCCAACATACTCCATCAACTCAACAAGTCCTCCATCTTTAACCTTTATTCCATCCATGGACAATATACCCAAACCATGTATGGACGATAGAGCAATGTGATACATCCTCTCATTGACACAAAAGTCAGTGTCCAAATAAGGAATTTTATTGGGTACCCATCGTCTCACTAGATTTTTGTACCTCAAAGGAACCTCGACATCACCTATGATCTCATTGTCATAAGAACATGAACCTCCTTCAACAAGAAATAATTCCATGTGCCTACAAAATTTTATTCTGACCTTTTCACCTCTAGTTGATCTCAAATTGTTAGATGTGTTGGACGCAACACTTTCCACCCTCTGGTCTAGGAGGATCTAAGGAAATCTCACAGAGGTCTAGGAGGATTTAGAACTCTCACAAAGGACCCCAAGGATCCCTAAAAACTCAAAATTTGACCATCTCATATTCTCTCCAAAATGACATCAATGTGTAGAGCTCGTCGTCAACTTTCCAATGGTGCAAACGACAAGTTAAATGAAGTTTGTATGCAAAATTTATTAGCAATCAAATTTCAAGTCAAACAAGTCAAATTCAAAGTCAATGGGGATAAATATGGTGATAGGTGTCACCACTACAAGGGTGATTTGTGGCACATCCGTACATCATAAGGAAATATCATGGCCACACCCCAAGGTGAAATGTGGACTAATTGTACATTGATTGGGGATATGTGTTGGTAGATCGTACATCCAAGTGGTCGAATCATATGTTGACAAGTGGCAAGGTTCAACCAATGAGAGGCTGCCATGTGGAAACCTCCCATTGGCCTATATTGGTACAGTTTATTAAAAATATTTGGGAATCTCGCCAACGCCAATATAGCCAATGCCTTAAAGAGGAATCTCATTATAAATATTTCTAATCCTTTAGACAACAATATAGACAATTGTGTTGTCTCATCATTAGATAAAGGGATACATATGGATCAAATTGTCTAAGTAAACATTCTTGATTTTGAAGAACTAAAAGTGAAGGAATAGAAGGATGCAGGAAGTTGGAGCATGTAGATCGAGACTGGAAAGGGAATCAAAGGAATGAAAAATTTTCTAGAACTGGTAAAAGAGAAATAACCCTCTATTAATAGGCATAAAGGTGCATGTTACAAGCATATTTAAAAAACTATGTCATGTTCGTGTAGATGTATACCTTGAAAAGAAGCAAGTCAAGTACAGATGGTAACAATACAGATCAATTTATTTTACAAGGTAGGAGAAGTAATGGATAGGGAATTCATTTAGAGACTCCTACAAATACACCAATAGTACAAGAACAAGGAGTCCAAAAGGGAAAGGCATAGATCAACATTCGACTTGGTTTCATATTGGCCAAGATGGAATATCTTCAACAGAAGGAGAAGGGAGAGGATGTTGAAATACATGATACAGGTATTGCAAAGATTCAGTGAACAAGACATTTGTTGTCAGGGAATCTATGAGCTAGAACCAGAGCTATTAGTGATAGTGTCAGAGGCCATATTCATAGCCATACTTTGGAAAGATAGATAGAAATACACTAATATAATACTTAGGATCAGAGATCCAAGATGAAGACTGAATTCCAAGGGATATTTAGCAACATGGAAGAGTGAAGAAGATTCATCACTAAGTTACTATATAAGAGGATTTTAGTAAGGTGGAAGAGTGAGTCAAAGTTATCATCACTGAGTTGTTGAGTATTTATACTTTTGGAGGTCCAAAAGTTCTTCAATGGGAAGGTGTGATCCAGGAGGATCTAAGGAATTCTCATAGAGGTCCATGAGGATCTAGAACACTCACAAAGGTCCCAGGGGATCCATAAAATCTCAAAATGACTATCCCAAATTATCTCAAAAAGAACATCAATGCGTAGAGGTCATCATCATCTTTCCAACGGTGTAAACAACACGTTCAATGGAGTTTGTATGCAAAAGTTATGAGAATTCAAAGTCAAATTCAAAGGGGATAAAAAGGGTGACATGTGTCACCACTGCAAGGGTGACATATGGCACGTCCACACATCGTATGGGGATGACATGGACACAACCCAAGGTGCCACATGGACTGACCATATAGTCATTGGGAAGATGTGTTGGAAAACCATATGTCCAAGTGGTTAAATCATATGCTGACAAGAGGCAAGGTTCAACCAATGAGAGGGCACCACATGGAGACCTCCCATTGGCCTATATTGGTATGGTTTATTAAAAATATTTGGGATTTGACTGTTGATTTTTCAATGAGAAAGGTTAAGCATGAAGTTCATTCCATTTTTATCATTTAACCATAACCATTAATGTTGCAACAACCAATATCACAAGAAGAAACACCATACACAAGAACACAAGAAGTATCCTGGGAAACCCTTCTCAACAAGGGAAGAAAACCCAACCAAATCCTTTTCGATATTCTTCAAGAGAAATGCCTTCACCACCAAGAAAAACTAGCATACAAGAGTGTGCTCAAACCCTAGAAGACTAGCGCCCAAGAGAGGTGCACACTTTTTCCAAGAAGGTGTACTTGCTGAAATTTCCAAACTCACATGAAATATATATTTCTTCAATGGGGAATTTACCTTTACTTATACTAGAGTGAACCTATCAACATAAGTGTCTATTGGCACAACATGGCTGACCTCACTAGCTCATAATATAATTAATATTAACTAGATTGATTATCTTTTACATTAATTACCAGTCACATTAAGGTGGAGCCAACCTACACCCTTTACATTACAATTAGGATTACAGGCAGGTCTGACTCTTGAAAAATATAGCAAGGGATCTTATACACCCACTAGTTCTCATCTACTACTCGCACATCCATAGGTATGTCCATATCTCTGGCTCACTGCATTACACATAAGAACCACTTCTTCACTAGTGCTCGACCACTAGGATCACGTTCACCTGTGCTCGTCTACATTCACGTCCACTCAACATATCTTCTTTCCCACTGCATTACACATGAGAGTCATCTGGAGTTTCTCATCAACTCTTCTGCTCAGAGGAGGATAATACATAATCTTCATTTCTGTTCTCATGACGATGCACCCAACACTTTGGTATTTCACACGTTCACCTTGTGCTCAACCACATGGATGTCCAACTCTACAGATATCCTTTCTCACTACTTTACATAGGAGAATCATCTGAATTTCTTCTCAACTATCTGTAAGGAGGAGGTCATCTCTACATTCTAGCTCTGTCTTGGATAGGAACCACACACCCCTCTTAGGGTCTTTATCTCAAGTTTGTAAGCTAGAGAATATATCACATAGCTGCAATGATCAACATCTCTCATGTTTGTAAGTTGGAGAATGTCTCACATAGCTGCAATTATCAACACTCCCTCTCAGCTAGGGAGGCATTCTTCATCATGCCAAGTCTCACATGGATGTACTATGAACGTTTTCTTGGCTGGAGTCATCAACACTCCCTCTCAACTAGGGAGGCTTTCTTAACTAAGTTAGTTTTGTGAAGATGTTTGCAATTTGCTCATGTGTAGGAAGGTACTACATGTGTACGATTTCCTTCTGCATCATATCTCTGATATAAGGATACTTAATCTCATCATTTTTCGATCCATTAGGAAACACTGGGTTCTCAAGGATCTTTACACACGGCTCTTGGTTATCATCATAGGATCCATCTCATGGTCAAGTAAATATGTCAGAATATTGTGAAGCCACATTTCTTCGCACACTTGATGATATATGATCTGCCTTTGTGGTACTCAAGGCCACAGAGTTTGGTTTCCTGCTGCATCAGGAAACCATGGAAAACTTGATGGTAGAACAACAACCAGATGTGCTCTTCCAGTCCACTGTACTTTCTTCTCAATATGAATCGACATATCCTGCAAACTCAAGCTTACACTGGAGGCATATCTCAGACCATATCCAACTGTGCCTCGTATATGTCTCAATACATGTTTTTGTTGTTGTCTAGTAAGTCTATCTTGGTTGACTCATGAAATGACTAAGAACATTCACTACATGGCATGAATCAAGTCTTGTGTTAACTAGATACATCATTGATCCAATCAGTTGTGTATCAGTCTCTTCTGTATCATCATCAATCTTTAAATCGATCACGGTGGATTTTTCATTCTATCATACTGAACTTATTTAATATTTTCACTATATATTTTTCTTTACTCAGGAAAATCTCATTGGTCTTCTGTCATACTTCTTGTCCCAAGAAGTAGTGCATCATACTCAAACTCTTTATATTGAATTTAGAAGTCAGGGATTACTTGTATCCAACAACAAGGATTTCTGAATAAGTCATCAAAATCAGGCTCTCATCACCAATATTGTAATAATATGGGTTTTGGATCAACAATACTCTTTGCTGAGATTTAAACTTCATCAAGAATCCATCCATTTGAAATTGTTTCGAGCTCATGGATGGTAGTACGGATGGAAATGTAATGGTCTCATTGAATCAAGTGTCTCATCATAGACAACTCACTCTGTTTGTGAGAGTCCTCTAGTTTTGTATTTCTTGACACTTCTTGTCAACTGCACACTTTCTCTACTTGGAAGTTTTCACAGACTTCCCTTCCGGTTTTTGAATAATATCTTATACATCTTTCTTTAAGATATACTAGTATTCTTCTGTTATGGAATCTTTCCATATTTATTTCTCCCTTTATTTCTTCAATGAAATGGCTCATGACTGAAGGATAGTTTTCAAAAATCTTTTTCTTTCTCAAGGTGTCCCTTGAGGGACTTGTGTGTCTCTCTATCTTCTAGCAGAGTTTGTATATCCTGGGCATGCCTTTTATGCCCCATTGTAATATCTTTGATTATATCACCTGGAGAAACTGGATTAGTTGGAATAATGTTTGTCTCCGTCTGAGCTACTGAAGGGGAAGAAGGTAATGTCTCACTGTCAATATCCATCTAAGATTCTCTAGGTTTGTTGAATGGGTATCTCTTCTTTAAGGATAACATCTCTTCTTGTCTCGCATAAGAATGAATTAAATATAGTTTGTACTCCCGTACCAGGGGTAATGGTCCAAGTATTTAAGGGCTCCCATACTAGGGATAATATCCTTCATTTATTCAAAAATGAAATCAAATACAATATTAAAGATCAATTGATTTACTTGGTTTGTAGTCATGCTTTAGTTTTTAGAGGAAGTACTTCTCCTTTCTCTTCTCTTCATTCTTTTGAGGTGGATCTGGATCAATGTTAGCGGTAGAAGCATATTGTCTTCCCTTCTTCCTGGTTGGTCAGTTTCTTGCATAGTGTCCATATTTTTCACATCTGAATAACTGAATTTATGAAACATCTCTTCTTTGATAGCCTATAATTGATGAGGAATTTTCATCTTTAAATTTTTACTTGAAATTTCTTTTGAATTTTCCTCCTTTCTTTGTATGAAGTGCAAGATCATGATTTTATTTTGAGGAATCTTCCACTCCTCTATTTCTAAGTCTAAGTTCTTCTTGAGTACAATCTGTCCATAGATGATCAAAGGTTGGTAGAGCTTCTCTTCCACTGATACTCTAAAGAAAAGGCTCCCACATTTTTGGAAGGTTGTTGAGAGTGGTTAAGACAAGTTCTCTATCAGACATGATTTCTCCAATGGTCTCTAGCTGGTCTTTAATATATGATATCTTCATAAAGAAGATGGAAACTATGTCACTTTTCATCATCTTGGTACTTTGAAGTTGTATCTTCAAGGTAATATCTCTAAGGCTGTTGTCACTTTCAAACATTTCTTTTAATTATTCATACATATCATAAGTTGTATTCAGGCTGGAAATACAAGGTAAGAGATGATATCTTATTGAGTAGATGATTAATTTTCTTGCTTTGACATCTTCTTCCTTTCTTATCTTCTTCTCTACATCTGTAGCTGTGTTTTGTAAGGTTTTAGTTACCACATCCAATAGGTCATATTCTTCAAGGGTGACCTGGAGCCTTGATTTCCAAGAGCTGAAGTTGCTTGCTCCATCAAGTCTATCTTCTACTAAGGCTATGTTCTTCATTTGTTTGGTTTCTTCAAACTCTCACCAACTAGATTTTGAAAACCTAATGATTAGGTTGAATCAGTAACCTTGGATTATGTTGGACTTATGACTAAAAACAATCAACTTTATAGTGTCACAAAGATTCTTGTTGATTTAAGAAAAATGTTTCTTTAGAAATCTAGGATTTTGCAGGAAATTTTGACACCCTAGAAACCCTAGGGCCAAGCACTCAAAATTCTCAGAATTTGATTTTAAGAGCTTCTGGAGATGCACTAGAGGCGTTCATACTCTTCTATGCCAAATATATCCCCAACATACAAGTATTAAGGGCTAGAAAACCACATAAATGAGGGTCGTACTGATTTTTTGCGAAACCCTAGGAGGGTCGTACAGTTCTGCAAAAGTGAGAGGAGACTTGGTAGATGCTTGTGCAATGGGTTATTTCAAGACCTATGCTCTGAAACCATGTTGATTTTTCAATGAGAAAGTTTAAGCATGAAGTTCATTCCATTTTTAAAATTTAACCATAACCATTAATGTTGCAGAAACCAAGATCACAAGAAGAAACACCATGCACAAGAACACAAGAAGTATCTTGGGAAACCCTTCTCAACAAGGGAGATGATCCAAAAATATCTTTTAAATGACAATGGTTAAGTTATTTTGCATGAGTTATTTTACCAATTAGGAAAACTAATGAAAAAAGGAAGAATTAATGATGAAAATTAGTATCCATTAAACATGTACAGATATGAACATAAGCATGAAGAAAAACAATATGATAACGGAGTTCGACAATCTCTCCTACGTCTTTGGGCCTTTGTGTTAGTGGGTGAGGCTTTATTATTTCTATTCGAAGCTTTAAAATTAAATCACAACAGTGCCAAAAAGTTTACAAACTGATCTGGTCTTGTTCTACCATATATCTAGAACCCAACAAAACTGATGACACTTAAATCAGATGAACGGAGCTCCCAAAAATGGCCCACAATGGTGCTCTCCTCAATGGATTCCCTGCATGAAAATGGATTTGGCTCAATAATTCTTCAGCATAAACCTATTATGAACCTCCCTATGGCTCCAAGAACCTCTGGTTTATATAGAATAGAAGTGGGCAACAACCTCCCAACTTCTCCCCAAGATATGGCCTAAAAAAGGGCTTAATATCCCCCAATATTGGCCAAAATCCCTTCAAACCGCTGAGAAAATCATTACAAAATATTTATTATAAAGTAAAAAACCTAAAAATGGCATATAATCATGGAACAACCCCCTTTCTTATCACTCCTGGTCACCTATGCACATCCAAGTGTCCAAGGGCTGGCTGGCGCACTAGCCCCCTTGATTCCTCACCCTCAAAATCCGACCCCTGGTTGCATGGCTTAGCCATGTGGCATCGTCATAACTCAGTGTTCCCTCCAATCTGGTGTAGCCCTTGGTCATCAACTTTTGGTTCTGTGCCCTGGTCGGCAGGCTAGCTCGACCGACCGATGCTAACCACTGAAATTTCCACGCTAAGGTCTAAACGGTGGGCATATGGTGGAACGTTGTAGGACCATGGCTTAAACCATATACATCCACGCTATTAAATGGGAGTCCCAGGTCACATGCAAGTGTGCGAAACCAAGGGATAACCAATATGTAATGGACCCCGTGCCAACTGTGTAATATAGTGGTTATATGACATGGTTGTATGGAGGGTATTTCGTCGGGGCTGGGGCCTAGCCCCAGCCCTATTCTCTGCCACCATACACTATATTCAAACATTAATAGATATGGCACCAATAGTTGTTAAGATCCAATGTGAGGGTGGGATGGCCAGCCCGACCCTGCCAAATCATTTTCCACTCGGACCATAGGTCACAGGTTCGATTCCCGTGAACCCATAATTTTTGATATACACAATGACCAATATAGGGGTGCAATGTGGTAACCCAGGATTGGGCCACATGGCACCTTCAAATTCGCTCAAAAACTAGCCACGTGTCAAGACACCATTTTTCCACATCTTCCATGTGTCTTCTCTTTCACCTGCCACTGTACCTGCCACGTTTTTCACGTGTCATACGGACGTGCCACATGTCATCCTCACAGTGGTGACACGTGTCACTCCCTGACTAGTCCACATGTACATGCCTAGTTAGTACCTATCCACATCAGCATGCCAATGTACCTTGCCACGTCAGTTGTATGGCCATACGACCTGTACAGTCATCTACCACGTGACATTGTATGAATTGTACAGTCATCAAATTTTTCCTGTTTGACGAAATGAATAGACCATGATAAATTGAGAATACGATGTTCGTTTGAGCCCATTCAAGTTGTGTTGGGTTCGTATCGACGAGGCCTACACACATGTCTATTTTGAATTCATTATGAGAAATTTTGTTTTTAGGCCTTCCTGGACCCATTTTGGTCCAGAGATCCAATTTTGGATCACACCTCCCCACTAAAGACCTTTTCGTCCTCCAAAAGGTTACTAACCAGTCATCAAGTTCAGGATAGGCCACTCGACTTGTTCTCTATCTTTAAACTATGTCCTGTGCACCTGTCTCATCAAGATCAACTGTAAAAAAATCATGATAACTGACAACATATTGTTAGCCATTTGTACCCTGCCACATCTTACTGAAGCCACTATCATCCATGTTGACAACATTACTAATGATAACATCGAAAATATGACTACGAATGAGCTGATATGTTTGTAATACTTGCACGACCTTATATTATCTTGAAGCAAAGTGTGATTGATCTTCCATTCCACAATCATCTCCTGTTCTTGCTTAAGATCTATTACTTGATTTGAAACAATTATAGGTGTGTTTCTTGCTTTAGTTGAATTTCTTAATTGTTCCATAGTTTGAAGATATTTATTTGCGTTAAAATGATGAGCATGAAGAACATATTATTGACATGTTTTGGTTAAGTGATATTGATTCTTTTCCCTGATATCTTATCTTGAAACAAAGTGTGATTGATCTTCCATTCCACAATCATCTCCTGTTCTTTCTTAAGATCTATTACTTGATTTGAAACAATTATAGGTGTGTTTCTTACTTGAGCTGAATTTCTTAATTGTTCCATAGTTTGAAGATATTTATTTGCCTTAAAATGATGAGCATGAAGAACATATTATTGACATGTTTTGGTTAAGTGATACTGATTCTTTTCCCTGTATAAGATTGCTTTAGGATCATACAAGTAAGGACTACCTAAGACCATTCCACATTCATTGAGTGACACCACATCACATGTTACCTCGTCCACAAACTTAAATGAAATTGCAAATTTTAATGTGCATTGCTTTGTTATGTGCAATTGATGATTGTTTCTTATCCATTTAAGTGTGTAAGTCTTATGATGCATTTGAGTGTTTAATCCCAATTGTTTAACCAGTTCTTGCGAAATCAAGTGATATTGACATCTACTATCTATCAATGTGTCGACCTTAGTATGCCTCATTATGACCCTTATGTGAAACAATTTACTTCTAGAATCATATCCGTCACCAATTTTACCTGTCAAACAAACCAATTAAACTTTAGATTCATCACCCGAATCTGATCCCAAGTATGTTGGTCACATTACTGCTGCAACTGTTTTCCTCCCTTTCCTTTATTTGAAGCACTTTGGTCTCTTATCGGGATGCAATTTCCAACAACGGTCCTCATCATGCCCCTTGTTTCAGGATAAATCCGTGAGTGCGGACACAAACCGATCTCCCTAGATCCACCTGGATCTAGAACAAAACATGACAGAATAATACACTTTCCCTAGATCTAGCCTATTGAATGAACTAAGAGGTAAGGATCATGGACATACCTTATAAACACTTTCCTTAGATATCTGTTGTTCCAAGCTTCGCTCCAATGCTCTTGTCCCGTTC